>JAHZNA010003454.1:0-44914 GCA_027743935.1 Sinodicranocentrus sp. ZH6
GTTTACATAACACTTAAATAAATTGCCATTCGTCTAAACCCATCCTATTCAAATATGGAAAATCAAGCTTCACAATTTCCCCAACAGATTCCCAAAAAAAACCAGCCATCACCAGAGGAAGTGCAAATGGTCATAGCTTTTTATATGCTGTATTTTTCCCTGGAATTTGCTGCCTTCTCGATAATCTTAATGGAGGAGTTTGATATTCCTTGGCGACTTCGCAGAATAGGATACAACCAATTTATCCGGGATCTACGGAGGCTAATCTGGGTTTCCCTGATGTCATTTGCCGGATTAGTATATTTCAAATGGGGTTTTGAAATGTCAATGCCTCAAACACAAATGGCTTGGGCGTCGTTTGCTGTACTGTGGATCGAATTATGGCATCCTCTTCGGCTCAACCGAATCTCCATGAAGGCAGCGCTTTGTTTGCACTCCTTACTTCTTGTAGCATGCATATGGTTGATAACCATCGTTTATGGATGGAATACCTTTAACTACATGCCTGGTCTCGATGAATTTTATCAGGATTTTGAAAAGATCGAACGAGAACCTCAGGGGCCTGCAGAGAAAGGAATAATGGGAGGGCTTCATGCACACGGATTTTTCCCCTTTATGATCCTTTTTCCGTGTAGATCTTTATTTGCACATTTCTGTTTCTTTGCAGTGGTACAATATTTGGGCTACATATCTCTATATATAATCAACATGTTTTTACCAGTTTTACCCATGATAAGATAGATGTTCTATTCTGTTATATTGCTGTGTTTTTATTACGGTTAGCGTTTCAAATGTGTATAAAAAATCTTTACTTACTTTGTAGCAGAAACGTTAATACTTGCTGTAATTTTATTTATGAGCCAACGGCCAATACTTCTTCATTTTGCCACGCCCGAGCACTATTAAAATCACGCTTGTAAACCAATAGGATTTTGTAAATTATGCAATAGATCAACAAATAAAGTTAGTCGTTAATTACATTTCATGAAGTACTGTTTAATTCTCGAGAAAATGTACGTGTACAAGAGGTAACAATAACAAAATACTGGTATGGTACACGAAAAAAGGGAATAGCAACTTTACCATACAATTTAAACATTATTAAAAGTAATACACAACTATTGTGAACGAAAGTTTGTAAGCATATACGGCATACATACACTAAACAGTTTTACTCAACTCAACCTATCATAAAGAAAGTCTTAAAGGAAATGAAGGAGTTTGCTCAATTTTTGATTAGCATGTCCAGCGTACGCCATTCCAGGATAAGAACAAGGGCTGATGGTACCTTGACGAGCAGCGCAAGAGATGAGGTAGAAATCATATCTGGAATGAAAAAAAGTTTTATAATGACTGCAAACTACAAACGACGGAAGGCATCGTAAGTATCAAGTCGACCTCACCTTTCTGGCAGTGTGACAACATCATCTACAATGGTTCCAGGTGGAGGATTATCAGGCCGACCGTTCTTCATCAGAAAGAGACGTGTGTTGATCTTTTTGTTGACAACGATAAAGGCAAATTTTGGAGACTCTCGGTTCATTTTAGTATATAGCTCTTTGAGTCCCTCCTGACAAAAAAAATAATTACACGTTAATAATAAAATAATTATTTCATATCACACTAACTTTTAGAGCAAGGAGACCAAATAAATATTTTACCTTAATTTGTTCTAATTCAATAGCGTGAACTTCTTTAAGTTGACCTTCCCCGACGCCATCACGGTAGAGGAAAATTCGTTCAGGAAGCTGGCCATTTAGCTCCATGTAATTGTTCAAGCATTCTACAGAAACAAATTAATCGCGAGTAAAATTGAATTGAACATGAAATCCATTTAAAAAAAAGGTAAATCGAAATACGTACTTGTAACATCAACACGAATATTCTTGCTCATTTCCGTCGTGGAATGGAATACTGACGTGGTGCTGTAATACCTTCCAAAATTAGGAGAATATGATGCAACCATTGCTCCAATACTGCCTCCTTTACTTCCCTTGGCTCCGTGGTAGACGTCGAATCCGATGAACATGGTGTTTTTCAAGGGAAGCTTAACCGCCCACGGTTCCCCACCGAGTTTGGCATTCATTTGGACAACGACCTTTGTTGCAATCGACATCAGTCCTTTAGAAACAACATTCTTTGCGAGAAAGCACTGACTTGGAACTGGAAAATGAAACAATGCATGAATATCAATATCCTTTAGAAAAGCAATTTAAAATATTTATATTTTTGCAGGTACAACTTACTTCCAACGTCCACAGCCAAACGTTTCTTCACAGCGGCATACAAATCCAGTTTGTTGTTGGGAAGAATGACAAAGAGCATCTGCAAATCTGGAACCTTTTTCACTAGTTCATCTAGGGCACGCAAGTAGCCCTGGGGTTTGGTATCGGTTAGCTTGATGCTGAAATTATTAAAATATGAATATAATTAATTGTTATCATTACGAAGTTGCGTAATTAACGATCAGTATATAAATATTAAATACACTTACACGTCTCGTGGATTAGAGACTTTCATGTTGAGAGGGGTGGCCACCTTGGACATGGTTAAAGGTATAGCTTACTTCCAACGTCGACGGCCAAACGTTTCTTTACAGCAGCATACAAATCCAGTTTGTTGTTGGGAAGAATGACAAAAAGCATCTGCAAATCTGGAAACTTTTTCACTAATTCATCTAGGGCACGCAAGTAGCCTTGGGGTTTGATATCGGTTAGCTTGATGCTGAAATTATTAAAATATAATTACAATGATTACAAAGCACCAATTAACATAATTAAAAATCAGTATGTGAATATTAAATAAACTTACACGTCTCGTGGGTTTGAGACTTTCATGTTGAGAGGGGTGGCCACCTTGGACATGGTTCTTATCAAATTGTCCACGCCAGACGAGTCTCGTTGTGGTACAACAATCGCCCAATTCACCATGTTCTCAGTAGATAGCATTTGTTGAGCTGAAATCATAATAAGGCAAAAAGATTAGGACTTTTCAATAAAAATACAAGAGATTTGTAGGAACAAAAATGATCTTACATCTGAAAGCAACAGTGAAATCGCCTTTGTCGTCACAAAGCTGCGACCCCTTAGCAAACTGGATAGTTTCTTTGCCAATGTTCCTGCCAGGAAGTTGCACGAGTTTCTCTTCAAACGAAAGCCCCCAATTTTGAAATTCCTTTTGTAACTGCGAAAGTCAAATGACAAATAGTTTCTTTGCCAATGTTCCTTCCAGGAAGTTGCATGAGTTTCTCTTCAAATGAAAGCCCCCAATTGTGAAATTCCTTTTGTAACTGCGAAAGTGAAATGACAAGATTAAAATTAATATCTGTAACAAATTATGATTATTTTAAATTAATACTTGCAAAATTAATTTACCTCTGGGTGGTTCAAAAGTCGTTTCATGAATCGATCAATAGCTTGAGCACGCTCCACTGGTCCTTGGTGCAAATGCTTACTGAGCTCCTTCATCAACTGAAAGTTGCTTCGCATGGCATCGGTAAGTCCAGTGGATTGACAGAGTTCGGGAATCAACAGCGCATTATTTACCGCTCCCCGGTGCATGTCCTTCTTGCTAGGTCGAGATATGAGGAGAGGCTGGTCCAAATCTTGGATTTCTAGCCCGTACCGTTTGTTGTAGTAATCACTGAAGCTGATTTGTTCGCCTTTGTGCTCGAACGTGCTTTTAGGAGTGAGATCAAAATCGATGTCATCTACATGATAGGTCTTCCTGTTGTACGAGGTCATAACGATGGTATCCTTTAGTTCACTGGTGACCGCGTTTGCAAATCCAGCCTTGTTATTTCCAAAGTTTCCAGCTTTCTGGATTCCACGAATGATGTGCAGTACATTGTCCAACCGGAGGACCTTGTGAGTAACTTCCACGCAGAGAAGAACCTGGCGTTCGTGAGTTCGCATTGATGTAATGTAACCTGAAGTCAACGAAAATAAAATTTTACAAATGAAAAAAATGCAGATTAATATTTATGAGAAAGTGCAAAATTAAAAATTACTCACCAGGCCAAAGTTCCAACCGCTGTTGTGGAAGCTTGATAGCAGCCTTGGGGTCGAAAAAATTTCTTCCCATTTCCTCTAGCTCCAAAGCAAATAGACATTTGCGAACCAGAACATTGTAGACTTGAGAGTAGGCAGGATCTCCAGGATTGACTTTGGCCACTAGTCGTAAGGAAATTTCCACTGGATTATCAACTCCTCTAACTTCTCCAGCGCTGATCTTAAACAGCATTGGAACGTCAGGTTCAGCTTCCTTCCCATTGTACTCGAGTAGCTTCGATGTGAAGAGACTGGTACCGTCGAAAATGTACCCGATGTTCATAGGAGCAGCAACAGTTCGGAACAGAATCT
The DNA here is from genome assembly GCA_027743935.1 of Sinodicranocentrus sp. ZH6. Lineage (NCBI taxonomy): Eukaryota > Metazoa > Arthropoda > Collembola > Entomobryomorpha > Entomobryidae > Sinodicranocentrus > Sinodicranocentrus sp. ZH6. The sequence continues at coordinate 4,362 of JAHZNA010003454.1, forward strand.
TTCTTATCTTGCTTCGGTCCTCATCTGGGGAAAAGCAGGCCTGGTAGTGGTAGAGCGCCCAAGAACTTGCTGTCTTCACTGCGTAGTAGTTTGCTTGGAGGTGAAGTGTGGTCCCTTTTGTTCCACATTTGTCCATACCGTCTTCCCTAGTTTTAATGTAGTCTGTTTCATGACGAAGTCCTCGATGAGCGCCACGAGGGACTTCTTTTGATCCAGATCCTGAGGAGGAAGAAGGAATTTCTCCTTCCCGAGATACGATAGTAGAGACGCTAACATCCTTGATACCTTCGGAAATGGTTGACACTGATGAAGACGCAGCAGGCGGGGTATCACTTGACGATGAGGAGACTGAAGGGAGACCTCTTGCCTGCTCAAGATCTCTTGGAGGAGCATTGACCATTGAACGTGCTCGACCACGTCCACGACCACGTACTGGCTCTGGCAGATTATCCATGATTGTTTTTTATCTGAAAGAAATAAATAAAAATAGTAGAATATATCGTAAAAGAAAAGGAATTTATACTACAAGGAATAAAAAATGAAGCTTACCGATTTCAGAAAGTTCGCCTGAATTTCAATTCGCACTTGAGATTAGATTCAATTTGAGATTTCGGCAGGAACTGCAGGTAGCAGCAATTAGTAAAATTATCAGAGAGTTGCAGCAATTTCCTATTGATGGAAACCTAGAAATAAACAATAAAGTAATAAAATTATTAAGCGTTAACAGTAAAAAATAATAATTGAGGAGGAAACTTATATTTTAAAAACTTTTCAATGTTCCCCAGAAATACTGTGAAATGGAAACTCACCAGTAGAAATATCGACACGAACTTCTACAAAGAAGTAATTCTCACTGAGAGACTTCAAAACACAATAACACCCAATGTTTCAAACTCCTCGGCTTTTATACCTCTGGAGTGACCTTGTTTAATGCACTGATTTCGTATTATGCAAAATTAAATACACAATAGACATTTTGGCCAACTTCAAATTTTCCCTTCTAAAAATAAATCGAATGTTTGCAGACTTCCGGTCAGTGGACTTGGTGAGGAAACGTGAAATAGACTTTGAAGGGATATGTCAATGATTTTACATGATATATGCAAGAGAAAAATTAACATGTTATCACATACGGTTCTGATATTCTATTTTATTTAGGAACAATTAACGCATAATTGTAGGATAATTTTTTGTGTTTACATTACTCATTTAGACGGAAACCCAAATTCACAATTTACATTCTTTCTATATATTCTCTTTTAACTCTAGCATCCGTCCTGGTCCTGGGTATTCATTTCAAGTATAAATGCATCATAATTATAATTAATTATTTTGAGACACATCATGTCGCGTCATTTCCTAAAACTATGAAAGTATAAAAGGTTAACAGATGCAGCATAGATGGAACGCAACAACGTTCCTTGCCTACGACTTCTAGGGTGAAGTCACCTGGTAGCTGAAGCAGGAGATAAAAGCAACTCTCTTGGAAGCTGGCAAAGAGATCTTGTTTGTAGTTGCATACACCCTCTGTAAGGGGGTGAGAGTTGTATCTTACAAATCAAACTAGTAACATGAGTAGCTGCAGTAATTCATGAGGTTCAAATGCATAAACTACGTATATCCTACTTTCAACCTTCTTATTTTACCCTTAGGGAGATTTCTTGGTAGAATATTATTACTTAATGGCTGTTTAAAATTAAAAGTAATGCCACTGAATGCGTAAAGATTTTTACATTATGTGCATAATTTTTGAAGTATTCATTTTCATGGTATGCACAAAATTTATTTAAATAAATTATGGCACATCAGCGTCTACTAGAACTTCACATATTATCATGGAATGAATAATAAATAATAATTTCGAATAACTTTTACGTATATCCAATTGAGTAGTCCCAAGTCCACAAAACAACATTCATGCCGAATTGTTTACATTTGCAAAAGTGACAGACATGTGTATCTTATATGTATAAAACTTCATTTACTATTCTCACACGCGTAGGGTAGGGTTTTCCTCCACAGTTTTTCGTAATATATTTTTCATCACTCGGGATAAATTTACTCATTTGCTTTACAAAGAAATATTAGGTTTACTCAATAGGGATAATATTATAGAGCTTAGATGTCATGAAAAATTCATGGAGGGTGGGCACTGCAAACACTCCTCTTTTGTGTATCTCTTGATTAAAAGTTGATGAAAATAGTCTACTCTATGCAGACACACATGCAACTCCTCTCTCGAATGAGACACAACTCATCCAATTGATTTATCCACTTTCCCCATCATCACATGCTTGCACTTGTTTTCTCCCTTGTGTACACGTACATGTACAACTAAATCCAGAAAGCACAGTGGCAACTTGTTACTGACGATGATGACTAGTCGACTCATTACTTAATGCAAAATTGTCCAGTATTATTTGGTTCTGTGAGGAAAATTTATTTTATCAGAGTTGTTTAATTTGAACGCTGATAAAGGTTAAATTTCCTGTACATTCAACACCAAATTCTATAGATTCCTTGAAAGTTGTAAAGTTGAAGGAAAATCAAGGAATATTGCACTTACATCATATAACATAAAAGATCAAATCTTGGTCCAGGTTTTGACAAATTTGTGAGCAGTCGCCCACCACGTCATCATCAGGAGGGCTGCTGCAGTATAAAAGGATACTCATTACTTAATGCAAAATTGTCCAGTATTATTTGTTTTATGGGAAGAAAATTTGTTATTATCAGAGTTGTTTAATTTGAACGTTGATAAACGTTGAATTTTATGAAAATTAAAGGTAACTTCTATAGATTCCTTGAAAGTTGTAAAGATGAAGGAAAATCAAGGAATGTTGCATGTACATCATATAACATAAAAGATCAAATCTTGGTCCAGGTTTTGACAAATTTGTGAGCAGTCGCCCACCACGTCATCGTCAGGAGGGCTGCTACAGTATAAAAGGATTTTCCACTTGAGCACTTTTCCATTAATAAAATCGACTTAAAGGCTAGATCCGATTTTATGCTAAATCCTCTCAAACTCTTATAAACTTTCCTACACACGCAAAACTAGACGCTCACAACTATTTACAAAGCTAAAAACAAGCTCGGAACAAAACAAGAGTCGCTTTTTATAACACTATCAATGGTAAACTGGTATTATATTACAAATGCAAATCTACTAATACCAAACAAGCCTCGAATGCCTTCAATATTATACAACCCTATACTTTCCCAAAGTTTGAAATCTCCCCTGAAAAGATAACTGTGAAACATGGAGCATCACAATATTTTGAACATCCTCTCTGGGAAAAAGCAACGATCAAAAGCTATTTTGCTCAGGACAAAATCCTTTTAGTTCTGGTGACTTAGACTGGTTACAATTGATCCTTTTTTGAATGAATAGATCAGAAGGAAAATATTATCAAAATTCAAAACATCCTTTTCATCATGGTCGCACGTTCCCAGTTCAAAATCCTTAAAGTTTACACTTTCCATTATTAATTTCCTTTAATATCATACACACACCATGGTTGTTTCTGCTTATCTCTGTTTAATTCTCGGGATGCTTTAAAAGGCTTAATTTTTTGGAAATACAACCCTAAATAGAAATTCTTCATAGCCGGATCCCTCTCTAGAAAAGTTTTATTTTATACACTTACGTCACCTTCCAGACAGGAAATATAAAGGAGATTTTTCCCTCCCTTAATGTTCATCTTCCATTATTTTAAAGCAGAGAAGCATATAAATTATTACATTTCTAATACGTTTCCTTTGTCCAATGTACTAATTAAAAAACTCCTTGTTGGCAACTTTTACATGAGGTAGGAGAGCACTTTTACTCTCAATAATATATCAAGTATCATTAGTAATTTCATTTCTTTTGACTCGTCGTATTCCCGTCCTGTTTTTTTGTAGAAAAAAAATCCAGATGAAAAGAGCGTAAGAAATATAGTTTTTTATTACTTGCTTCCATTTGCTCTCTTTTCATTACATTCGTTCTCTTGCTGAAACTATAAAAACGCTGATTATTACCCAATTTTTTATGTTCCAAGCTTCCTGTCCATGTTATACAGAAAATACTGAAAGTCTGGATTTTTTTTCAAAAAAGAAAAATCCCTCCCCTCGCAAACAACTAGTCAATGAATGAGGATTTTTATAGCAGATGAAATTAGAAGGAAAACACAACGACCACATTTTTTCCGTGTAAAATTTTAATTCATGATAAAAGCAGTATACTAAATACGTTTCGGCTTGTTTAGGAAAAAAATGGGTGCTTATATAAAAAAAGATTTTGAAATAGACTTTATCCACTTTTCTATATAAAGTTAAGGATATACAGTAAAAAACAGACATTATGGGATTTTGAGTTGGAACATGTAGTTTTTCCTTTCACCCTGCCATATACACATGTACGTAATCTATGTTACAAGGGAACATGGAATTTGATGGTGCTCTTTTCCTCTGACTCTTGTCGTCTTACATTTTTATTATTGGTAGAACTCATGCAATGGCAAATAATGTTTTGTAATATAATGATGTTGGCAGTAAAACTGGGGAAAAAAGAGAGAACTGAAGTGAGCCTATTATTATGTTTGGAGCAGTGTTCCATTCATCTGTCCACACCATTTTTTTCTTCCCCGAATTGAGTGTCTTCTTCTCTGTCTCTTTCATTTCCTTTCTCTCTATTTCTCACTTTTATGGATATATGTATATTAAATTGTGTGAGCTCCACCTTTTCCCTGCTCCGAATGTAATTAAAGTCCTGCGCTTCTCGAGCGCGTTTCCCCTTTTCATTCATTTAATCACGATCCATGTGTTTGTCTATGTACTTATGTTGAACAGGAGAGGAAGCTAGAGAACTGTAATATGTATGTGTCTACTTGTGAGTGTGCTTGACTAGCTGCTTTTTTCTCCCTTTCACTAAAATCATAATAACGGGTGTAAATGTGGCTTCACAGAGCTATCTCTGAACATTGTGACTCCCACACTAGACCAGAAAGCTTTTCATTTCTCCGTTTGTTTCCAAAGTAAACTTTTCTTTCTCTCTCCTGTTTACAGACTTGTGTGAAGAGCTCTCCTGGGCCCTATTTAACGCTCATGCTCGGATCGATGTCTCCAAAGAAGACAACAGGAGTGTACATGGAACAAAAAGCTACGACATGGGAAGAAGGGTGCGGAAGAGATACGGCTACAATTGTAGCGACATCGACTCTTGCTGTTATTACTAATAACGATGATGATCCCTTTCATTTGAGATATTGATGTAGGCCAGGCTAGATATTCGTAACTGTGTTCGTACATGCGGTTTAGAGATGTTCCTTCACATAAGAGCCCTGTGTACAGTTCAGACTTGGCCAAAAGACGGCGACACAGACACTCATCTTGGGTTGGCGTTGTCTGCCTTCGTGATGGAGTGAAGATTGTTTGAAGGAGACTGTAAGGACGGATGATTGAAAGGTGCCAATAATGCAATGGATGAACCTTTTTTGTCAATATGTTACATTATTCCCTCACCATTTACCACACCGGCTTTCCTTGAGTTCAAAAGTATGGAGCACTTAGCATTGCAATCTTGTCTGATGAACTTGTTTTTTTCTCCTTCTAGTCAACAGCACAAAACAAGGAAATAACCGTTTTCTCAAGCGTATTTACTCTAGGAAAAACTTAGCTCAGCCCATTCCCTATCGTGTAATCATTTAAAATGACTTAATAAAGTGAATTACACAAAAGAGATAAGTATGATTTGTGTGTGCACTTTACAATTAAGGAATGGAACAGTGATCACCAACGGTGTAATTAGAGAGTCAACATTTTTCCCAAACCTCTGCTCTCTTAATAAATGCATATAAATTGTTCGACACGAACGTGATATGCAAGAGGATAAAATTCCTTGTGAACTTTGTTAATTATAGATATTCCTATCAAGTTAGTGGAAGGAGGGAGGTTGACCTCGAAAAAATTTATTCCATTTAAATGATACACACAGAGTCTCCTTGAATTTGAGCTTGTTTTTTTTTGCCTAGCAGAGAATTACGTGACTTTTGAGGTAAGGCGTCAAAAAGCTAGTATGAAAGTTATCATATTTAGAAATAGCATAGTTGTTCTCTGCACAACTAACAACAAGCTTAGCTGCATGGTCTGCAAAGCTTGAAAATTTTCGTGTAAAGTTCATCCCTTACATACACAACTCACACATTAATATAGACACTTGTTGTCTATCGTTAAAAAAGAATAATAACTTTTTTCATTAAAAAATCCCACACGTATATAGGTAGGTATGAGTATTTCTGGTCTTGAAAATATAAAAATACAAAAATCATAGAAGTGCAAAGAAAATCCCATAAAATGGAAAAGCAAACCTGAAGCTATAAAAATGGAAAAAACGAGCCAGCCCAAGTCTGATTATTTTCGTGTTATTCCTCCCTCCTCTTCGAGTCAATTCTCATACACACTCAAGTCTCAAACATGAGTGAGCTAAAGAGATACTTTAATAGCCTGAGAAAACAAAGATAAGGTGAATCAAAGTCGAGTTTGTTATTCATCAGTTATATTATTTGTGTAAATAGAGAGGGGAAGAGGAGGAAAAGTGGAATGAGTCTTATTGACATCTATGTGAAGACGCTAACGAGGCTATAATAAATGGTTCCCCCGCCTTCTCTCTTTATCGCTATGATTTTATACAGTAGCCATTTTGTTTAAAAAGAGGAAGAAAAAATGAGGATTGAAGTGTGTTCCTATGATTGAATATCTTTTGTCCGTGGCTTGTCAGAAAATTATTGTAAATTTAATGAAGAATCTAGTCTACAAAACTTTTTTGCTTTATCTTTACAACATACAAAAAGTAGAGTAAAAAATCACACGATAGGGTGTGCATTATATTGAGCATATTCACTTCACCAATTATCTTCTCAATGGTTGCCACCACTTATCACCATTTTTCCTAAAGAATCTCGTAAAAAGAATCAAAGAAAAAGGAAGAAAACGAATAAAACACATAATGGGAGGGATAATAAGGATTCATTCTTCAAGTGGTTTCCTCTATTGAGGAGAATTTTCTTTGAAAGAAAAAATCATGACCATTTGAAAAGTGTTTAAAAAATACCTCTATCTAAAAAGCTCTCTATGTTTGCTTATCTTCTTAGGAATTATTATAATCGCTAACTGAAAAACAGCACATATCACTCATCTCTCAATTTCCCGATTCTCAACTTGTTCAAATACACACTCATATTATTTAGCCATTATCACTTGAAAACATACAACAGCTGAAGGTTATATGGTGGCGAGGAATGAATGAAAATTGTGTAATTATATGTGTAACGGATCTCGTTTTCTGAAACAGGAATTCTGAAGTTGAAAAAAAATAAACAAAAAATTGTATCATTTTTTTGTGAAAGGTAAAAAGAGATGAGGAGCTTTGCAAAAAAAGTTGATGTGAATAGGTTTTTATATCCAATGTAGTACTTTGCTTTACACCACATTTACATATTATAACATCCAATAAGCCCCTTCAACTCGGTGTGAAAAAGTGTTATGATCAATTTAAACATAACGACATACATCCCCATTCATGAAATGATTTTTGAAATGAAAAAGACTCAATACATCTGGCAACAGATTAAATCCCTGTAAATATACAAAAAAGCTTTAGCCCAACTTGAGAGGGATGACGGCTGAGCGGATTTTTTTGTTGTGATTAAAGAGAAGTAGTCTTATGTGTGATCTAATATGGAAAATTTATATTACCCCCAACCTGGAAATGTGAAGAGGGGAGAGAGAGAATGATAAAAAGGAGAATTATAAGTCTCCTCATAATGGGGCTACACTTGGTGACGTTGCTATTTCTGTGTATACATCCGCTCATTCAGATCGTCGTGATTTTCTAATTCATAAAAGTATTCGAATATACACCAAACAATATGCATTTTTTCCTCTCTTGTCCTATTCCTGAGTTATTATCGTTTTCGTGCTTTCTGGTTGGGACACTAAGCTGAAATCACGGCAGGGGTCGTCCCGATTTTTACGCCTGCTCTTTTTAACTCTCCAACAGTGTTTCTTTTTAATTCAGGGGAAATATCTAGCTCACATTTTATCCTTTATGGGACCGTGTTACGGTTGTAATATTAATATCCTTAGTTGTATACATTTTGGAAGCTAGTTTTACACAATCTCTTTTGCATGTGGGCTTCTCATGATTTTTTCTTGATTCTTTTCGAGTTTAACAAAGAGTAAAACCAACTGATTGTGAGGCTGTTGTTGTGTGAGATGAAGCCACAGTGAAAATTTTTATGGTTTTCCTATTCACATCACATATTCACATCCGATATGCATAAAGGTGAAGTTGTAGTATTTGATAATAGTATGTTTTAATAGCTTGTGCTGAGGCTCTCATTGGGTACGATTTTCCCCAAAGAATGCAGGACAGAGTTTGGCAATGTAAAATTAATGTGGGATTTGTTCCCTTGAAATGTTTTACAAACTCGGTAGTGGTGACAATGGAGGGGTTATAGGGGATGCGTAAAACGTGTTATGTTATACGACGATATAGACAGCCTCTGGTTGATGAGTTGTGGCCGTTGGTAGTATTGTCATTGTTGGGATTTCGCTAATCGAATGCTTTTCTGTCAAAAATGTCGTGGATGGAGAGTGGAGAGTATTTTTTCAGGAGTTTTTGTCAAATCCAGAAAAATGATGAGAGGAAGTAGAATAATAATATGGCTCATTGTATAAAAAATGTGGATATTTATCATAGCTGAAGTGTTCCACGTTCAGCTGTGCATATTATATTGTTCAAGATTATACTGTAGGGTTGAACCGGAACAATTGAGTGGTGTTATGTCAACATTGGCTTTTTGTTCGTTTTTAGCAGTGAGGACGAATATGTCCGTTGTGGATGATGTAGCATGGTAATGTTCCGTTATGGCTCTCTTCTTTCGTTGTGGATGGTTGTGTCAATTAAGGCAATAAATAAAATAGGAGGTCTGTTTATGAAAAGTAAAAAAGGGAGGGTTTTTAAGTGCCAAGACCACAAAAGCCACAGCGAAACAAGCAAGTTGTAAGTTATTGGGGTGGTGGTGGGCAGATGTGTCTGATTTTGAATTCTATTGTGTCACGTGGTATGAAGAAGTGTCGTTGTCATTTACAAAGTTATTCATCATCGTTTACAACTGTTACATATTCATCCTTGTCATTTTCTCAGCCTCATTTACCAACTGGTGAACAGAGGAAAAGCGTGTTAAGCATTGTGGACAGCTTCTTAAATAAAATATGAAACACTTTAGCTGCCGTCGTTGAAGATTTTAAAGGACATTACATTATTGATGGTGTGGCGAATGGATGAAAACAACAATTTGTTTTGTAACAATGCAATGGCTAATGTGAGCTGAAAGATGTTTGAGGATAATGGGCTAAATGCAAATTTAATGTTTAAAATAGGAGACTTCTCACAATCAGTTGAGATTTGAGGCTTAAATTGTGGAAATGTGTCAAAAGTTTTTGAAAAACGTGATGAAGCATACACTTACAATATAATATGGGAAGAAGGATAAGACGAAAGAAAATGAATAACAAGATCATCAATCATAATTTCTTGTCAGGGCTAGTCAAATTTGTAGCATTTCGTGTAATTTAAGATGATAATGAGTTTTGAATGGACATGAGGAGTTTACAGAAGGTTAATGTTTAGACAATTTATTGCTCGGTATTGGAAATATTCTATTTGGAAGAAGTTTAGTTCAACGCCAATAACATGATTTTAAAGGTACTCATATGTGGACTTTCGAACAGATAGGTCTGTTGGAAACATATGCAAGATACAATAGCATCAATTATATGCCATGAAATATCTGTCTTCACACACATCAAACACATTTAACCAGCAGAAAACTCCTTTAATTTAACGATCCTAATTATTTATTTTTAATAAAGATTTCCAGCATTAGTTTCTTTGAAAAAAATCTATTGGAAATGCCTACACATGCCGATCTAAATCCGTATAATGTTTGTAAAGACACGACCAAAAAGCACTGCAATAATGACAAAGCGCTTTCCCGTCATTTTTAAAAAATCTCCTACCTGCCAATCTCGTCCACATAATGATACATCCAGCCCTATTTCCTCACAAAATGTGTAATGAAGTGAAATGTGCACAAACTAACATGAAACAATATTCATCCCTTAAAAAATGTGACACATGCATCAGCCCTAATTTCTGCCACGTATACAATCATCGAACATCAACTCAAGTAGCTGACATGACGTTTCAATGTATTTGATAATTCTACAAATATAGCGAGAATATAAGCATCTCTCTTCAGCCGACAATAATCCGATCACAAGTGTGGACGTAAGTTTGTATGTGAGAATTATTTCCTGACGTGAATGACATTGCTGAATTATATTAATAATTTTGTTGACACAATCCATCCTCTTAAAAAATACAAAGTAGAGACAAGCAGTTAAGCTTTGGAGGAACACAAAAGGCGTCAACTTTACATGTCTCTGGATCTGCAGATTTACTTACACTTGGCTTGCATAAAATAATACGAAAACATCCAGCCTACCGCCACCACAGCAGGCTTGTTTTTTCATCTTTCTCTAACGTGCTTTTTTTTAAGTGGAAGGCATTGTATAAAAGAAATTTGATCCTGTATTGAAATCATTTATATTTGTGTTCCTGCTCAATCCACCATTCACACAGTATGAATTGCATTTTATTATATATATTTTCTCCAACGCATCGTCGTCACCAATATTTCCCATCATCTCGTCAACTCCAGCCTCGTCATCCTTCGTCAACATCGAAGAGTGCTGTTCTTTTTTCAAAGAATTAAAGTTAATCCGAAGGGAAATATTTTTGCCACCCTGCAGTGACGAGATAGGAGCAGTTTAGAAGCACTTTGTGTATATTATTGCTGGTGATCATAGGATCAAAGGAAAAAGGTTGGCTTTGCCTTTTTTCTCTTTATTCTTCTCCATTCTTACGCTGGAGAGATGATGAAGGGCGCTTGGCTTACGAAATGACGTTTCAATGCAAACAAAAAGTATTCAAATAATGTATCAATATAACGTTCAAATCCTTCCTGCTCAAGTGAGAGAGAGAGAGAGAGAAAAAGACGAGATTATTATGAAAGAGATCAGAGATCATTTGGAAAAGGAAATGGTGTTCTTGCTCCCGTATCATGTTTACTGTTGAAAAATTTATGTTTTCATTCATCAAACCTTGTTGTTAATATAGCCAATGTTGGAGAGGTAGACCAGCTGAGAAATTCTTTTTTTATTTGAGGAAAAAAGAGCAACTTTGAGAATGGGACAATGTGTAGGAAACTGGTCATGTAAGACATTCGTATTCATAGATTACTCCACTTTGAGATGAAGGGGGAAAATGAATGAAAAAATTGGACTTTTTGGACTTTTTCATAAAATACAAGGTTCTTGGTCAAGTTCAAAAATAGAATATTCCTCCACATTCCTCCAGGGCGCTTGTCATTTCCATAAAATGGTCTGATCTCATGCTGGGTCATATGGAGATAAATTTCCACAAGACTTGCTGACAAGGGGAAAGAATACTGGGAATAATTTGGAGGAGAAAAAAATCTGTCATTCACACCTGCCCTCTTTTTCCATCAACTTCACACCATCACATCTCAAAAGCATCGGATACCAAAGTTGAATTAAAATTGGAGGATTTCACATTCGACTCGGTTATCACTTCCCTCAAGTGGGGATATCAGTTTCCCTTTGAGCTTTCTTTTAGGATATTTACATAAAGGAGGATAGGCACACACGACTGTTTTACTTTATTGCATAAAATTTCGATAATATTGTCGACCCTCATGTTCATTCACTTCGTTGCGGTGGTGGATATGGCGGTGGTGTAATAATGGAAAACAGTGTTTCGTCTGGAGTGAAGTGATATGGTAAACAGTTACATTTACTTGTTGTTCACTTGATGCCGGAGATGATGACGATGATGATGAGATGAATATGGATGAGTTTTCAGGATAAAATATCAAGAGAAGAGGCGAAAACGGATGCTATTATTTAATCTGGTAGAGGGTAGCGGTTCTAAATGTCAAAAACGGACATGGAGGGATTGCCGGAGTTTATTAGATTTTCATGTAGATTAGAAGAATATATAGAAGCGATATTAAATATATGACAGTGAAGAGAACAATATGAATATGTATGTGTGGATGAGGAGAGAGATACGTCGCATTTGAATGTTTCCCTTTTGTTCACGGCGAATTTTAATTTAAAAATTACACCACGCAAAACTTTCCACCGGGAAATGTGAGTATTGTGGTGTTCTCTCATTTTTAACTAATTTTCCTCCTTTACAGCATGTTTACTTTGCGAGTGATACCTGCTGTGGCAATCTCGTAGATGTGCACACGCCTTAGCTCCTTGAGAAAGGATACAATAGCTTCACATTTGTTTCCTTTCTTTTTGTTCCTTTGATCAGATAAGGGGTATGAGGAAATTAAGACGTTCTGCTTTTGTATTCTTATAAGAAAAACCGTCATGATATGTCTAGCCTGGTGTGTGTGTGTGTGCAGGATTGCGATGCATAAAAAATACATCTGAGTGTGAGGTGTTATCCGGAAAGTGTCTTAAGGCTGGTCCCTGGCAGAACAGAGGTTCTCGACTGCATGACTAATTCAACAATACTCACTTGCTTAAGCTCATAAGAGCACGAGAGAAACAACAAGTTTGATTTACTATCAGGTGGAAACCCCGCAACGCTCCTTGCTCATAATTCTTTTTTGATTGCCGTTTTAAAGCAATAAACGACTTGCAAAGGTTTCTTGCCTGGAGCCCACCTTCGCGTTCCACCTCCACGTAGCGGTAGTCAAAAGGGAGGGGAAGACGGGATTGCTATTTCCTTATCGGAATTTTCTCATTCTTGTGCTACCTCTGATTAGTCACTTCACTTTCAAATGATATTTCAGTGTTTTCATGAAGTTAAATTGGAAGTGGAATATGCTAGGAAGATATCTGGTTTTAAAGAGCACCGTTTGATTTTAAAAAAATATTGTCAACAGCGTTAAAACTAAATAAATTCTCGACAGACGGATTTTAAAAGTTTTTGTTCATTTATTGACGTTGAGGAATGTAACCAGTAATTAACATACTGTTTTTAAAAGTGAGCAATAAAGCGCTTAACCAATATCAGGTTTTAAATCTCGCCTCAAATATTAATCCTGTTTGTTTTCCTCGTCTTGTTAATCCTCCCAACTAAATACGTTATCAGGAGAGAAGCTCATCCTCATTGAAAATCCAACAAAAGTTAAATCTCCCCTCTTAAAATAGCGAGACTGATTGGTTCATATACCCGGAATATTAAATGCATTTTTATGATGCAATTAAATTTTTATTTGGGTATTTTCTCGGATCAAAATCAATTTAGCTTTTGAGAGAAACCCTAAAAAACACACTTTTACACAAAGACTCTCCCACATTTCATGTTATATGAAGATAAACTAACGCACAAAAATACACATATGAGGTTTTCCTCTTATAATAAAATTTAGGAAGCATAAAAAAGCAATGTTATACAATCCAAATGAGCTTAAAAGAGCACATCCCCCTTTTCATGGTTTGTTTGCAGCTGAATAAGATAATCATAAAAAGGGCTCATCTTCATTTATGAAATGTTGAATAATCTAAGATTGTAATCTGAGAGAGATCCTTTTCCTTGTTGATATCATTTCTCCTCTCATCTTGTGCACTTGAGATGAATAAAAGATGGGAGTGTGAGTGAGTCGTGGTGTATGACTGCTTAAATGAAGAGATAGACACACCTCATAAATTTCTCGATGCGTAAGAAGAAACACCCAGTGGCAAGTGAAGACTGAATTATTACAATATATCTTATGTTCTTGTGTTATGTACAAGTACGAATTTACAACTGTACATAAATAAGCTGGTAAGGGGATCGTGTATACTTTTATTAAATAATTGTGTAACTTAACTTAACTAGGATTGGGACAGGCGCGAAATATTTTACGAAAGATATCATTTCCTTTGCGTGTTATTACGGAATAACTTTATTTAACCTGTTAATTATCAAGTTAAGAGCGTTTTTCTAGATAACGTTACAAAATTAATCCTGTGAGAAAATGGGTTGAAATGATGAGATTTAAAGAAATGCTATCTGCATTTTAAAGATGTGTGCAAAGTTAAGTGACTATTTTCTGTGTGATGAGCTCCCTCTGAAAAATTTATTGTGCGAGTGAGTAAGCAGTTAGGTAGTAAACGAGGCTTGGTGACAAGATGACTTTTTCTTGGCACTTGATAAGTGCTTCAGTTGACATGTGAGATGAAGAGGTATGCAGGAATATATTTGCATTTTATGCTGCTACTTTTACAGGTTCTCAGGTTACACTCTGGCATTCCTCATTCGTCATGATGCGCCTTCTCCTAAAGGGAAAAAGAAGAAGCCACCCCTAAGTTAAGAAAAGGGAGATGCTGACTTGAGCACTGACACTGACACCCAGTTCAGTTGCCATATGGTGGCTTTGAAAACATTATTTAGGGTCGTACTTTTCGTCGCCGAATGATTATACTTTTCTAATAAAATGAGTGAAGGGATGTTTTTATGTAGGTAATTTAAAAATTGGAAATTGATTTGAATGTGAACATTAATACTTTCTATGCGTAACGGGATTGCAATCTATATCAATATTTAATATTAACAATTTATAAAAATTTCTTAATGGCGTTTAAATAAGTAAAATAAAGTGTCACACTTTAAAACGCAATTTACTGTTCCCCTTTCAAGCTTGAAGTTGAACACACCTAGCGCACTAATTTCGATGAGTGTACCGATAAATCCACACAATCAACTGGACACATGTTTCCCTCAGATATTCACAAACAAACTTTTCATTTGAAGATGTTGTGGTAGAACACCATCCTGCTCTGAAACGTATTAACTCTAACACACAAATTTGAAGCTTGGATAATAGGTGAATTTGTGAAATTTTGTAAAAAACCGGTTTCCTCCTAATTTTGCCCCCGCTTGGTTCTCCTTTTGACAAGTTGATTACTATATCCAAGGTGCATGAAGACTTCCAGAGAAAAGAAGACTTTTTTTCAGTCAAGACATCCCTCAATTGCATTCAGTAACTAAACCACGGTGCACACCGCTTATTTCTTATTTTCCCTACAATTTACTCGATTTCATCGTTTTTTTACAGTAGTGTTTTCTACTTGAGTTAACAATACGAAAACATGCGATATCCATTGTAAAATAATGCATCACGTACACCGTGATATGATGCGATCACATCTTGCTTGAAATGGACACGATACATATGATCTTCTCCGGACTCGATTTCATTCAAAGTCCTCCTCCAAAAGTGATATTTTCAAGCGATTCAAAAATTATTCAATTTTTCATCCCATTCAAGATCCATACGAACAGCTTACTCTTCTCTATTACATTTCACTAAGGATTTTTTTCTCTCTCGTTCATCATCATATCATACTTTTCCATTATCTTGTTATTTATCCCAGCACAATAGTTATTTTCATGAATGTCTCTAACTTGTCTTGCCAACTTTTTCCCTGTCTAAAGATGATAACTTGATTTCCAGCAAGTCAGTCTCGCCCCAAACTACAAAGTTACACTAAAGCTTCTTGATTTTTGCTCCCAGCATATTACTGCACACCAGTGCATTGTCATGCTACCAAGTTTAGTCCGGTTAGGAGGAGGAAAATCACGTATAAAATGAAAATTAATGTTTTCTCTAAATTACTTAACACAGAGAAAAAAATGTAATAGAATCCATGCATCACTCATATTTTTTCATGTTCACTATAATAATTCATCACGTTTCTGTAGAAATCCACAAAATTCACGATTATCATTTTGTAGGAAAAAAACAACAACTTGGAAAATGATATCGTACGTCAAATATTTGCCTGGTGTGAGTGACACATGTCACCTTACAGAATTTAACATTTTACAAAATCGTCATTTTCATTCATCCCAGCCAAACTTGTCCGATGAGGAATAGGTTTGAAACTTTTGACAAAGTTGCCCTTGTAAAACATATTTATTACGTGATTTTTTTTCTAGAGAAAAAATCATGCTTTAAAATCCCTCTTTTGAAAAGCTGCTACATCATCACACAAATGACTAGTTGAGGTTTATTTGAAACGTCAGAGAATCTACAGAAAACGTTATCTGAGAAGGTTGGAAGGTTTTGGTTGTTAGGAAAAAAACACGAATCTCCTTATTCCTCCTACTTACATGCAATTTATTGTAAAGGGAGTGCACTATAGTAGATGTTTTTATCGAATAAACTTATGTTTTCGCCAGCTAAAGTGGTCATGATGGTAGCAAAAGGGCACCAAAAAGAGAAGAATTTGTAAGGAACATGTCATGTTTTCTGTAAAGATTGTTGGTTTAAGGAGGAGAGGAGGAAAATTAGCATTTCAAATCCCCCGAGGTCTCATCATCCTGGCGCGACGAGGATGAACCCTGTAATTAAACAAGGGAATATTCCTGAGCGAAAGGAAAAAAAAGTTTTTCTTCTTCTTATATTTCGAACAAACATCAAACTTGATCCTGACAGTGAATACGATTATACATGAACATTATCATTATATTTTTTCCACACACACACACCAAAGCACAGCAGCACCTTGTAGCTTCCACCTTAACAGACATTTGAACATAAATGTTGACGCATTGTACACCACAAACGGAGAGACTGTGTTATACATTGCTACAAGACATAATGAATACATTTCTTCGAAAAATGTCTTTCCAGATCCAATTTACCAAGAGGTGGAGGTCATGTTTTGCTGTTTTACATGACAAGAGCAGGAGCTCGTTTGGCTACGAGGCGAATATTACCACGTCTCTTATTCAAAGTGAAAGATTATTTTGTGAGTTGAGTATGTTCAGAAGTGTTACATGTTTTGCTCACCTTGGAATATTTACTTTATGCTCAAGAGAGCCAGAATGAGAGAGAGAGAGAAAAAAAAGTGGAATTTTTCTTAGGAAAAAAAGGTTTTTACTACCCTTTCATACTCTTACATGAGAACTGATAACTTATCTTATGACCACTTAGGGAATAAGGCGAATGTGAAAACTATATTCGAATAAGCTGGAGGAAAATGTGGATCACATTTTCTGGAAAGGTGCCATTGCCATCGTACCTGTCTACATACCGTTGCGATTCCATGAAATGGAACTTTTCCTGTCTCTGTGGTCGTGAAAAGGGGGCAAATAATTGAACGGATTTTCCCCACCTTCTTGAGAGAAAGACTGTTTCTATTTTCATCGGACATGTGTAATATTGGTATAAGAAACAAGTCTAAACATGAGTTTTGTAATCAGGCACAAATCTAAATTGTCTCTGGGCGTTCTGACAGGAGTGGAAACATAAAGAACAGGAAGCCTCGTGATGAAAACGAGGAGATTGATGATAAATAATTTAGATATCACAATCCTGCTCTCGTCGCGATGTTGTTGTCCTCCAAGAAAAAATGTATTTTCCTTGTACGGCTGTTTATGTAAATAAAAGTGTGGAATAGCAAAAACTATAGAGGATTACGGTTATCGCACTCTTGCTCACCCGAGTGCTGAGCATTGTGTAAATGTTAAAAAAGGAAAAGTAAAATTCCAAAGATTCCTCTTCAAATGGATTTTGCGATAGAATGAGAACACATCAAGTTATATATATATTGGGGCGGAAGTACCATGCTGATTTCCCTCTTTGATTGTTTCACGATGCAATTTTCAATACAGTTTTTCTCTCTCTTCTAATCTATTATACAAGGGGGAAAAGTGTGATCTAATTTTTGCCACGAGAGAGAAACATGTGTAGACATGAAGTGGATACAGGGGAAAAAGGAGAAGACGACATGCTGGCTTTTATGCTACTGATAGGTTTCATGTTGCAGGAAAATGTGAGAATTATTCCACAACCGTCTCATTTCATTCAACACCGTTCTTGATGAGTTGAGCTTGTCATATATTCTTCTATGTGATGTTTCAATCTCAAGTTGGATTTTTTTCTTGAAGGAAAATTACTTACTACTTATTTGCTTGCCATCATTGTCACATCTTTCAGCACTTGGTTTTTAAAAAAATTACTGAAACTTTAAAACTGCTTGACAAAAGGCAAATTTGTAAGTTGATTGAGATTCCCATTTTGGGCAAGGATTATGTCAAGCATATAAAGGTTTTGTAGTAATTATTTTTATTGCTTATTCTGTATGACTACGTTTGGATGAAGCAAATTACTTAAACTTACGATTAGTTAAATATTGTAAATTAATAAGCAGAATCTTTGCACTTCGACGCCGATACAACTAGTTTTGGATTACCAATTGATGTAGAGCATAGTAGATCCTGCACGTTCGTAATTCTGAAGTATTTATTGACGTAACTAGTAGTAGTACATAAGAATATGGAGAGGATTTTTCTCTATTTTTACAACCTCAAACTTCTAGTTCCGTCAACCTCCTTGAAACAACTCAATTAAGAATTTTTTTTTGTATTTTTAGCTCCATCACGTAAGAGCTCACAGCAGGTGAACTTATTTGATACAAATGTACATTGTAATGTAACACATCTAATTATCTGACGGTAAATTTCTCTGAATTACCCTTTCCTCTCCTTTATATCCGTAGACATTGAGCCCTGTATAGGTGAATATGAAGAGAGAGTAAGAAGGTGAACAGTAGTAACCACTTTGTACTGGGAGGGAAAGAACAACAAAAGTATTACTGTTCCCAAGTCAGTCATACGCACACATGCGGTTCTCTCCCGTCTCATGCCCCATGTGGGAGTGAAAACGGATGTGCCACGTGACGTTTATGATGTGATAAGATACAGATCAACTTTGAGTTAACTTTATACCACGAAAAATAATATATAATACCACGCTTTTCCATTACAGAAAACCACAAAACCACCTCAAACCTGGAGGAATAGGAGGGACTCTAGAAATAGGGGTATTTTTCGTTAGAAAACGACCCAAAATGTTGCGTGATGGAAAATAACGATTATATTAACTCGAGTCGAAAGTCAGAGTGGATTTAGCTTAAATATTTTTGTAGTGTATAAATACAGAATTATAGGATATACATGTGCCTTGAGATATTACATGGTATATTTTTATCATGAAATGAAATGCCTGCTTTTCGCTTGGTCTGCTCATCTCACGAAATCCGAAGCCAAACTGAAAACCGTAATTTACACTCAGATTATGCTGTCAATCAACGGGAACCTCCCTTCAAAAAATACCTTTTTGCTCTGTATCTATTAGCATTTTTACTTACACATTATGCAAGCCTTCACTCAACCTGGAAAGGGAAGCAAAGGCAATTACTTTGTAATGTGTTGCTGGAACTTGGCTTCTTGTTGCACTTCCAGAGTCTGCTTTCATTCTCAATATATGAGGAGTTGGACTGGTTGATTGCGTTTGGGGAATTTTTTATATTTTTTTTCAAGAGAAACACTGACAACATTATTTTTAAGGAATTTTATCCAATGGAAGAAGGTCGAGGTAGAGATAAAATGTTGGATTATTATCTAGTATCAAGTTTTTTTTTCAGATGAGATTACACAAGCTTATTTTTAACTTGAAAGGGCCAACTTGAATTAAAGTGCACGCAAACAAGACTCCTGGCGCGAGAGGGAATGAGAAAGATTGTTACTTAATAATTATCCATCATTATTTCCCTGTTCTCACGATGTTTTCCACTATACGACAAGTTGAGTGAGATGAGAGTATTCCGAGTTTCAAAAATTCTTGTCGCTGGAGGCACTAACGACGGATTTGGGTCAATGGGCTTGTGCACTGTTTTAAATAAGTTGGGGGATCAGTTAATGATTGAAGTAACTTTTTGTGGACATTTATTATTGCGATAATACTGACAACGTGTTTTTGTTCCTATTCGTGTTATGCAATGATGATCATTGATATTAAACGCCGAATAATATTTTGAAATAGTTCAAAATTATTAAACATATTATCAGATGTGTCACGTTCATGTACGTACTTGGTGAGTCTTAGATTTCTAAAACTTTCTCACTCCAAAATAACATGAAAATTTCTTAAGTAGCTCGATACAAAATATTTGGGCTGAGGATTGTTTTCTTTTAAGAGCAAATCCATGTTTTCTTACTCAATTACCGATGACGACTCAACCACTAAAGCAATTGTTTATTACCCTTTGAAAAATTCCAGGCCAATTGCAACCTGGAACTTTAGTTAAACGCTGATGTTGAAAAACATGAGTAAAAAATTATGCTAACTAGGACGCCTTCAAATTTCAACAAAACAAACCAACTAGTAATACAATACGAAAGATTTGATATTATGGTTGTAGCATAAGTGTGTAAGTTCACGTAGAGCAATGATTATACTGATAATTCAATAATGATGTACCAATATGTAAAATGCAAATATGACGTGCACGAATCACCGGAAAACTTGCACGTGGGTGAGATGCGTCAATTCTTCAAAGTAGTCAACAAGAATGTCCTTACGTGAATAAAAAGTTTACGTCAATTTCCAGATTTTTTCTAGAGTACCTATATTTAATACCTCACATTGCCTCCATTTCCCCTTTGGACCAATGCTATAAAAATTTGAAAACTTGGACTCTCTCTCTATCCTAAGGACTAGGACAATATTTCAATAAACTTGACAAGCTCCGATAACAGCATCCTTTCTTAGATAAGAACATGGAACACACAAGATCATTATTCTCATCATTTAATTTTTCGTGGGAAAAATCTTATGATCATGTAAGGTCGGAAGATGACATTCCCAGTAAGTCATGTAGCCACTGCGGTTGGTGTTGAGTAATAAAAGAGTAGCTACAGCTACATTTTTCTTGAAAAGCGTCACTCATCTTGTGCGAGTGAACCTCATTGTAAAAGTATCCAAAGGGCCGAATACTTAGCATGCGATTTATTGCCGTATTTCAAGTCCTCCTCTTGAAAACGACATGCAACCTCACAACTGGAAAAGGTGGCAAGAGTACGAGTTTTAGGTTGCGGTATGCGCTCAAAATCTCAAACATAAAAAGAATCTCGTCAAAAGTGTCTCCTCACAAGAAGGTCAACAGGATGACAAAGTTTCTGGACAAAAATAGACAGTTTTAAAGATCAATAACACTTTAAAGGCTATCCATCCTCGCTTCCACACAAACACAAAGCCCATCTCAAGTTGCATTTGTCGGTACTCTTATGAAAGAGGCATAAAGAGTGATAAAAAGTTACACAAAGGATTGCTTTTAAGTTGTCGGAAGGTCACAATAAAAATGAACAATGTACGCCTTGTTTGTGTGCACGCCTTTGTGACGACTATAATTTTATCATTTTCCTTGATCCACTCCACTATATACTCCTCGAAACAAGTACTTTGGCTGGATCTATGAGGCTTCTCACAGCTCAGTGAAAAACTACGCACACATTATCAAAACATGTGTATAAGTCAGCTAAATACAAAATGGACATCACAGAACGTTATAGATTAGAAGTTAAAAGATTTCGGATAATAATAATAATGATGGTGATGAAGCAGAGATAGGATTGAGTGAGTGAGCCCACCAGTTGAGATGCACAAAGTGGAAATGTGTGCCCAACAAGGAAAGTCCATACGGCTATAGATATATAAATGAATTTGGACATTGGGAAAATATAAAGATTGTAAAAGCGATTACAATCCTAAACTTTCCTATATCCACCTCGCTATCCTTCTTAATTATCGCATTTTCTGCCTCTTTCCAACTTCCCAAGAAACAAAAAGTCCGGGTGGACTTTCTGGAGAGAGCGGTCGACCATGGAGGGCATGGCATGCAATGTCCATTCCATTTCCTGCTGCTTGTGTATAAAAGCGAGGAAAACTATATTCATTGTCATATCGCATGGTAATATATTATTCTCGAAATGCCAGACCACTCTCCGGCTACCTCACTGCATGCGTACATTTTGCTTGATATCTTGAAGCAGATCTGCGGACGATAACATGATACATATTTTAATGCTCTTCTAATATCGTCTCATCATTGGAAAAAGTGCGCAGGTGAAGTGAGGAACGGGCAGGATGCATGCACACATATGTGTAAACTGTAACGAAAATAGTTTGCATGTTGATTCTGATCATGTTGATGACCACTTGGATGGGAATGGGATATGTTTTCAGCTTTTTCTTCAAAATTCTACACAACCTCTATCCACCTAAGTATTTAGGCATACGCGCTCTCGCTTCTTCTCATTCATTACAACCCGTTCAACTCACGTTTTCTCCCAAAGGGAGTTGAGATGAGCACGTTACGGAGAAAAAAGTTGTGTTTTGGATTGCGGTGCGGTTTTCGGGTTGCATTGTAAATGTTGTGCATGCATGCCTTTGCACTTTTTAGGGCCTTCTGGCTATATGATTTTCTACGTGGATATATATGGCCCTATAGAAAGAAAATGGACAGGTCTTGGTCTCTGTAATTGCAGCCTTTAATACCCACATTAGCATAATGGAGCTCGAATGCCGCCGACAGCCATTTGCATACAAATAATCAGCATGACGCCTATTCATTATTGCTACACGGTTAAAAAAGAAATATATAGAGTTTCACGAGAGATGTTGTTCTTCGTGTGTGTGTGTGTGTGTATGGGGATCTAATATCTAATGTATATTTGTATTATAAACAGATACACTGTTATCCCATTTATTTCCCTCTCTTGTTCCTACATTTTTGGGCAGATGCTGTTTTCTTGTTGCTCCTGGCTTCTCCGCTACTGTGGTGAGATGTGGAATACATGTTTTCTGTGTGTGCTCTTCTCTAACCACTCTATTAACATATGTACACATAGACAAAGTTAAGCTGCTACATTATTACCTCCAATTTACAGTACTGTCCCATCATAACCATTCTCATTATCAGGATCAGCTGGGAAATTACCTAATATTAGCATGAGAAAGGAGTTTTCTGTGAGGAAATTGAAATGGGAGAGAGAGAGATGTGGAGCAAGTGTCAGGAGAAGGATTGTTTGATGATGAAACAATGTAAGTAAGCCAGGCCATGGCCGAAGAATCGAAAAATACATAAGTCTGCACTCTACGGGCTATATCCGCTCTGTGCTCTTGTGTTTTATGTAGATTTATAGTCAATATGTTTTTTCCATTAACATGATGTAAATGTAGTAGAAAAGTTGAATTTTCAATTCAAATAGGGCTTGGCAATTGTATTGTTTCCATAATTTTTTTTCGCACGAATTGTTTTTATTTTTGTGGATGATTTGTATTCAGACAAACTACAACATTTCCTAATTCCATCCATCCCAGTGGGGGATGTATTGTAGAAAAATGTATATATCTATATTTATCATGAATGAACTTGTTAATTGTTACTAGGAATCTCATTATGGTGCAATAATAATTATTTTTCCGTGATATTTTCGTATCTGGTTGAATACAATGTAATAGTAATGAGCTAATTAGCTATGTACATTTAGAGAGTGGAGAGAGAAAGAGGATGTGTTACAAATGTACCAGGACTAGTTTTGAGATATGAAGGAATAATGTAAAAGTGATGGTAGAACAATGTTTTGTGTGTAGGAGAGATATCCTTCTCTGGGATATTTACAGAGGGAAGGATAATTATGACTTGTCAAAAGTATAATTTGAGCGTTAGCGTATCCCTAATATATTGGATGGTTGTGTAAAAATAAAAATGAAAAGGCTTCTGAAAATTCGTGAATATTCATTTCAAATAGAGTATATCGATTTGTGTGTGAGAAAAAAACAATTATTATGGACAGACAGTGGCAAACACATTGCAAGACGATAGGTAAAACAAGAAATAATGGGGAGTTACATGGATTTGCAATTTATCAAAATATTGGATTGCGGTGCAGGTGTTAATAATTATTATTATCGAATATATAATGATTTTGGGAATGGTTGGAAAATGTCAAACTTTGACGTTGATAAGAAACACAAAATATTGGAAACACTTGCAAGAATTTCTTAGGTTTCTACTGCTAACAGTCCGTATTACTTATATAACTACTGATGTAAATGTGAAAAATAATATTTTCCATTGAAAAGGTGGAAATTATTAACCAGAGGATGATACGGATATACATATTAGAATAAAATGATGACCCAAAGTCACCCTACTTTTCTTCTATATTAAGCAACAAAGAACAAGCCTGTCTGCTCTCAGCACACAACAATACATTAATTTGCATTCATGTGATTGCTAAATGATTTCAAGGCTCAGCAAACACGACAACTTAAAAATCATTACCTTTTCCGCTTTCAAACATGCAACCAAATTCTCACATGATGATTCCCAACCTCTGAAATCCCATTTCAGAACAACCGTCATCATTTTGTTTACGCAATTAGAAATTACAACCGTGTCTACTGACGTTACTACATATTGCGTGTAAGTACAACTGCCGTAGAAACGAAAACATATTATATTTTTCCCTATTATAATTTTTTAAATTTCAATCCCAATAATTTCCATAAAACACTCCTGCTTCTTATTACACGCTGAACAGACTGAGCATGCTTTTTTCTCGTCTTCTTTGAAATAGAGAAGATAAGAGATTTTTGAACGCAAACACGTTATCAGTATCCTGCGCAGTTCTCTCTCGTCAAGCAGCTTAGGACGACGTAAGAAAGACTGTGAAAATTAGGTAAAATGTGAAAACAAGTTGGAAGCATGTCTTTTAATATTCATAACAAATGTACACATTATGTATCCGGCAAAGTAAATGCTAGATAGTTTAACACCATCATCATCCTTGAGTCTGATAGCTTTTTCTCAGGATGTCATGTCGTGTCATGTCAAGTCACGTATGCACGTAAACGCACAAAGTATAGTGATATTAGAGTGGAACACATACACCCACGAAATAATAGCTAATACGTATTTATAATGAAAACGCGCCGCTCTTCCTATAAATATTCTCGTTTCAAACGAGCAGAGGAGTTTCAATCATATTATTAGAGTTTCGGGATATAACGAAATAAGCTTTGCTAAACTTATCCTCATTTGCATACGAGTACATGCAACTTGAAACTTTTTGTCTGAAAACAAAATATAGTTATACCTAGTGTTAGCAGAGGATAGTCAATAACTTGCTCAAATGTTATATGCATACATCTGAGTTGAAAAGTTGGGAGATAGGGAGAAAGGAGAATATAATGGTGATAAATAAATTGAAGGTTGGAATTTTCCAAGTTAATCATACATTTCCAGTTCCCTAATATTATTTGATTATCAGCAATGTCCATCATATATATTTATTATATATCTTCTTGAAAAACTAGGGATATCGACCTGGGATTGAGAGCGATGTGGAAATATATTTTGCTGTCATTTTGGATGTACAGAGAGTATGAAACACTTGGTAATTGTCATGTCCGCATAATGTGGAACAGTATTGATGGTAAATATTAGCTATTAATGGGTCTATAAATGGGAAAATGGAGTTGTACTTGGCATGTCAAAATGGTGGAAAATGACAATGACAATGACGAATATTTTGGGAGGAAAATATCGAATTTTTTGTGTTTCTCACTATTTTCGAGTTTGAAAATGCAGGATGTTTTACAATCCCAGCTATTTTTAACACTTTATCTCCAGATGGGATGGATTTAAAGGAATATATATATTTTTATTCATCTGTAAGTTGTCTTATTAGCCTCGAATTCAACTCAAGTTTGTCATGTTATGTCACCAGAGAGGAATTGACGGAGGATGAGACACAACAAGAAAATGAGGCATTGTATTGAATACCAGAGTGACTTGTGAAATAGCGATAAATCACAAATAGTCGGCTGAAAATAAACAGTCATTAACTTGAGCGGAATAATTTTTCATCGGGAATGAGCCCAAATATCAATTAGGGAGAAACGTGTAAGCTGAAACAATTTCTCATGCTCTTTTTACATTTTTCCTTGGGAAAACAATCAAAGTCATTATCCGGTTTCACTCTTGAGGTCTATAAAAACCGCTATGTCAACAGATTCTTGACGAGATAGATGTTGCATGGATGTCTGCGTTGTATTGAAGAAAAAGTTTATTTTGACTGGTGGCTTTTTCGAGTGAAGCTGTACCCATTCATACGAGGTATGTAGAGAAAAAGGTGACGTAAAAACAAAGTTCAGTGAGGATCATTTTGATAAAGAATCTGAAAGAAAACATTGTTTCAACAAAATTACATCCTTCATTAACGTTACTCTCTAATAACAAGTTTTTCTTGAAGGTCTTCTCCCATCCTTGGATGAACTATGCTCCATAAATACACTTCCTCAAAGTAAATAACATTTGTCAATTGCGGCAGCAATTTTTCAAATGGATGATGACCAAATTGAATGTCACGTCGAGTGCGTTGTCAACTTGGCATATATTTTTTGTAGTGATGAAGTTTTCCTCGGTGAAAGATGGTCTACTAGATGGTGTGAGTAATGTTGTCTCCTAATATTCCAGAGAGTGTCTTGACTGTGGGAGAAGAGGAGAGAGATGAGATAGCGGAAAAAATTGTGCAATGTTTGAGGAATCGTGACATGGAAGATAAATGAATTTTGAGAGAGGATGACAGCTTGATGACACTTATAGATGGTTTCAATATCTAGAGAGTCTTCTTGGATTTCCATCATCATCCACTCATCCTTATGTATATGGTTGGAGATGTAAGTCTTCCTCGTTCCTCTTTCGTGGATAAACATGTCTCATGTCTTTGGCAGGATCGTCGTTGGGAGGGAGTGTGTGTGCGCCCAAGATCATATTCTTGTTTATCTTGGGTTTCCTTTTCGCTTTGTTTTTCTCTTGTTTTTATACTTATATCGGAAATTCGTGGTGATTATGGTTTTATGGTATTAAACTAGAGCATTTTTTAATTTAAGTAGGATTTTAGCGCCAACAGCCGTTTTATTATAATAATAATAAATGGCTACAATTGTAGATGTACTTTGAAGATGTGTGTAAGTTAATTATCTAACTATGGCCACTGGAAATATTTATTTGCTTGAGATTCGGCTTAAAATCGTTTCGTTATGTGTGAGAACAATGAATTAACCTTTCGTTACAAGAAATAAATTCACAGGTTTCTACCACTTCATTACAACCCTATTCCATTGTAAAGCATTGCATGTCCTTAACTCACCACCACCGCTTCCGAACATTATTTTCTAAAAATATTACAAGGCTCTTTATTACTCTCGGGAATATATTTTTTAAAGGGGATGATAGCCGCATGCACGCATTTTATAAAAGGTGTCCTATGTCTACGTCCCATTTTCCTTGTTGAGAGCCCTGTAATATTGTGCAACTTTTTGTAGTGGTCTACCCTATTACCCAATTTCGGATGTTACGTCCGTGTACTCTACACGAAATTATAAAGCACGTAGAGAAAGAGATAGAGACACGAACAGGGGTAAAAACGTGGAGCATTTAGTTAGTTAATAAATAAATAACAGTAAACATTTTTACGTATTCACCACCAAGTAATAAGCACATCACTCCCAGAAAATATTATTGTCCGAGAATCGCATCCATCTTTTGTAGCCCCCTTTTCCTCTTTAAAATAAAACCACAAAAATGGAAAAGTAGTGGGTGTAAAAAGCGTTTCTAATAATGATAAGTTGAAACATGAGTTTTTGAAGTTTTGTAAAAAAAAATAGCTCTCATATCTCTATATCAATATATATTTGACAAAATATAAGGATGTGTATGTATATCTGTGTACTCTCTGCTTTATGTGTATATTCCACCAGGGATGTTTTGCTACACATGTAATTACACATGATGGAACAGGTTGGATATTATTCGAGAGTAAATAAAAAAGTGAGCAAGAACATAAGTACGGATTATATGATGAGGCTTATTATTCGCGTGAGGGGAAAAGAAGGTTGCATGCTAACAGCCGGAAGTGGCTTTAAGTGTGAGACTTTGCATGTGAAATAATTGAATGATTCGCAATTCATCTTTTTCCCCTCTCTCTCTCCCTCTCTTGGTAAACTTGAACTGCACGCTAGCGCTCATGACAATGTGACTACAAACACATTGGTTTTACAATATAAAATAAAATATAATATAGCGCTTCCATCCTCACTTAAATAAACTTGTGTTATTACTTTTGCTGAACAGGACATACAAACACTTCAACTGTATCATACAGACCTTATCGGTTGTTTGTATCTTTCAAATCTTTCACTCAAATATGCAGTTTTAGGTATTTTGACCAAGATAAATGCTACCTTTTATACATGATGAATTCTGCTCGGAAAAATGTATAATTTTCATTGTGAAGATTTTAAATGATCTCTTTTTTTGTTTGGAATTACACACAGCAATTCATACCGTGTTTTATAGAGATCCCCGTGCTCTTGGTTTACATGATCAACATTCTGTTTCCATTTTATGAGGACGTTTATAATAATCCTACCGTAAATGTAATCTGTTTTAATAGCGGATTTTTTTATATAGAAAAAAAATATGGTCACCTGCAAAAAGTAATTGAATTATTTTTTCATGTAGATTTTCAACCCTGCTGCACTCACACACGCTCGGATATTTCATGCTGGTGAGAATAACAAAATGCAGGATATGCACATTCCTTGATAGGAAACAAATGTCGTTGAACATTTTCGGTTACATGAAAAAATTAAGGATTAAATAGCCTCGCATGATGATGAGCATAAGTGTAGTATTCAAATGTATAACATTTACCTTGAAAGATATCATTTTGAGGCGAGCCGTAACAAACATTTGGATGGTCGCACTACTTCCATTTGTTTTTAAGGATAGCTCAACCTTTCAAAATGTCCTTTGCAGGGACTACATATACTATATAGTTATAAAATATATAAGGGAATGAATAATATCATTTAATTTTTCCCAAAATGACTCTGTCTAGAAGCAACAACTGTTTTGCATTTGTACACATTTAATAGTTTTTTTTAAACAGACATGAAACTAGAGTATATTGTAATGTGTGCAAACAATGCAAAACTGCCATCATCACGATGATACTAGCAAGCGAGCATGTCGTGATGATGATAACAGTGATGCAATCAAAAAGGACGATGATTATAAAAATACATACGTAGAATATTTTATGTTTGATAAAGACACGATATAATTTTAGTTTTATTTAGGCATCCCTCTTGTATTGGGGAAAGAATATAAATATTTTTTTGAAATGATGACTCTAATCCCCTTTTCTCTACCTTCATATCTCGATCACGAAACGTTTATAATGATGATTCAGCAGGCTCAAAGAAGAAGTGAATCCCGTTTTTATTCCGAAATATCCTATTGTAAAAAATTCCGAGAGTTTTTTCAAGGGATATAGATAGATGACAAGAGAATTTTTATTAAAAAAAACTTGTGTACATTTTAATAAAGAATTGGAGGGAAAGGGTCTCTTTTATATTTTGAAAATTACAACTCTCTGGATTTTTTCTCTAGTGTTAAACATTCTAATAACGATTCTTGAACTGCTACTGGTCATACACAAAACATGCCTTCATTGTGTAGCTATTAAGTTGAGGGAACAAGCCCTTTTCTAGTATAAACCTGATCACATCACGCAATAATTATTAGCTTTGCACAACCAAGTCAATTCAGCGGAATATTATATACGAGTTAAGGAATAGGAAAATAAGAAGTGTTATTTAGTTACTACAATTTTTTTCAAATATTTTTATTAGAAAAATTACACGATCATAAGCGGAGCTTCTTGACTTGGAAAAAAACAAGATGATATGGGGTTATACCTCTGTGAGTTTGACGGAATGGGTTAAATACATGTTAAAAGCTATCATGTAATTTTGTGTTGTTGAGTAAAAAGGATTCTGCTCAAATTAAGCATCAAAACTTTGTGTACAAGCTAAATACACAAAGATATTTTCACAACAGGTTATTTTTCTTTCAAGGTAGTAGTTTTTTAGATTTTGCCATATAAAGTTGAACTTGGAATTGATGAATAGTTATTTTGCCATGAATGGGTGAAATGAAGAAGTTGTATTTATCTTGTCTCATGACAGCCCAACACTCAACCATTGCATGTGTATTTTCAGCATTTACAAACATTACAAAAATGGAAATATAAGCCTTGTAGCTTTTATACATCCCCACTCTGTTTTAATTACTGTTTCCACCTCCTCATCTGCATTTTGAGGAAGAAGCAGGGAAAAATATAGGGATTCAAGGAATTTCAAAATGTTACAAAGTGTGCATGTCATGAAAGGCGAGTAAAATGTACAAAGTTCATCCCATCCCTGTCCATTTTGTGTGCATGCAACTTGCAAGATTCTTTTTTTTTTCAACTATTCTGTAAGGGAAATGCTGATTATTGTTTGAGGATTGCATTTCATTATGCATTTCATGTTTTGGGGGAAGGGAGCATTACAAATTTCGTGCAGGAATGGAAATATGACTAGTGAAATGATACAAATAATAGGAGAGCACAGGAGCAGATGATGATGATCATCTTTAGCACGACAATGACGAAAATGTAAAGATGCAAGGTTCAAACATGCAACGCTCATGTATATGCATTACAAACACCTTTTCCTTTTCAATGATTATGATGTATAAGGAGTTTTTTTCTTGGGATTTTTACATTGGAGAGCAGACGGTAGCAAAAATAATTTTTACCTGGTTCTGCTTCTCTCTTCCTTGTCGATGTTCTTTCGCTTTCGTGACGATATCTCCAGGTGGGGATATAAGAGTATGATATTCAGTCACTTGTAAAAGTATGTGTAACATTCAAAACACTTTATTCATGGACAATTTACTCCAGTTTAGATGGAAATTTTGTGGATTTTATGACCTGCATGAGATCTGGTGTCACATTACCACGGACTGCTTTTTCCCCTCCTTGAAAATCATTCTTGAGCCACTTAAGAAGCTACTGAAGAGGATGATGAAGGTGATGATGATGATCATTCACAGCGCTCAGCTTTTTCTTCCTCTCAAAGAATATAATGGAAGGGGCTGGACCATTTAAAGATGAAGTTAACACGCGTGGACAGTTTCATTTCTATGAAATTAAAGGTGGCGGGTGGGTATGGGTTTGTTGGAAAAATGAGATCACTCGGAAGAAAAAGAATTTTCCCTTTTACACCAATTACCCTCCTCCATTGAGGTGAAATGAGGCATGGCTAAGAGACTGCATAATATTTACAGAGATTCTTTTTTTCTTCTGACCTATTCTTCCTCGCCTTAGGAGAAACGGCACACTTTTTCCTTCATAAATGAAATAGCTTTTTTGACAGAGTATATATCTCCCATTCATATACGAGTTGAGAAGAATGGTTAAAGATTATTCTCTCTGGGCTTTTGCTCTCAGAAGCATTCAACCTGAAATAATCTTGTCTCCTAATCTCCTCACCAATCTCGGAGGAAAAGGGCAACGGAGTAGGTGAAACTGCAAAATGAGGGAAATCACGTTTAAAACAAACGTCTTAAATACTTAATAGCATCAACAAACAACACAGTCATAATTATTATACGACTCTTCATCCTCATCCTATCGTACATAGGAAATACTCGGATTATAAGTATATCCACAAGTAAACCTCGTAAAATATGAGACTGACGACGACGCTCTTTGAAAACAAGTGAGCATCAACTCTCCCTGGATAATGAAAAGGTCTCATCGTCGCTTTGGCGCCAGAGTGCAAGTAAAAATGGGTAATATAAAGCTAGCCCAGAAGTGGTTGTAATAATGGTAAACGCTCACCCTAAAAGAGTCCCCACACCAGTTACACATTTTAAAATGGACAAGTTATCCTCCATGCATGCACAACACACACACATATTTAATATCATATTGTCATATACGAATTCAATGTGTTGTGCAATGGGAGCATCCTTTTATCCCCTTTAATTACACTGTATGCCTAATGGAAGTCATCCGTTTTTATTGCCCTCCTTACTGGATTCCTTTTGTTTAAAAACACTTATCCCTGTCTAAACCTCATCCATCCCTCATGATGACTGAGTAAACGCACCTTTGAGGTTAAGACGGAAGAGATGTGAAGTTTGGAGAAAAACATTTGTATGAGGATCATGTACACATTAGGATATGTACCCTTTTATTAAGGAACTAGTAGTGTGTGTTTTCTTCCAGACTTGAAGATACCTTGTTTCCTCCCAATGTGTGTCACATATCGTCACCATCACATCACTTAAGAGCTCCCTTGAAGGAAAGGATGTGTGGAGACGATGACACATTAATATTGTAATGATATACCTTGACCCCTCCAGCTTTTAAGAGGGGATCATGTGGATTTTATTGAATTTTCTCAAGCTCCTTCTCTTCCTGTGAAAATAAAGGCAAGGATTATATAACTATTAGTCTGTTATTAACTCTCTTATTTGCCTTGCATGTTTGCATACCAAATATTGTCGAATTGGAGAGAGGATTGATCTTTGTCGGTTAAATATTTTTTGAGGAAATACGTCAAAGTTGATATCTTGTTTGATTTACAGTCATTATATAAGACGGCTATAGGCTTTTCCTGGTGGTGTAACAAGTTTCCGTGTGATAAATAACCCGTAAAAAAGGATGGAATTAGGTATTATTTTTTTATTATGTTTGTTTGAGAAAGGCAACCTGCAAAACTGTTATTTATGATTAAACCAAAGTTATCCACAATATGAGAGAGGATTGTGTGGCTGTGGGTAAACCTTGTCCTGTTTTTGAGATTTGTGAAAGAGATAAGAGTGCAGGAGACGGTTATAATTATAAATATCCCTATATTTTTTTGCTCCCGTTCATTACGAAACTCATCAATTCATTCCGTTTCAAAGAAAACGACTTACTTCCCAATGAAAATTACACATGACTGTGGTGGTAGTAGCTCGATTGCTCCCTCCCTGATTCCCTTTGTTTTATTTTTTATTTCGGCTTTACCTCCCTTTATTACTTTTATCACACGAAGAGGAAAAATGAAACGAGGACAGGATGAAAAGAGTAAATACAACTTGGAAAACATATGCTTTCAAAGCAAACAATTAGTTTTTCGGATATTTCGTGCAACTTCGGCTACCCATGGTTTTCTATGTGGATAAAAAAGCAAACAAGTTAAATGTATTAAAAAATGTTTCGCGTCGTTGTTTAAGTTTTTTTTTACAGGAAGCATGCAGACTTGCATGCAATCTCCATCCCGTCAACCTCCTCATACTCATAACGTTTTGAAATTTCGTAAGAACTAGGCTGTTATTGTTATTATTTTTATATTGAATGCGAAACAACTGGTAATAAAAATGGGTGGAAGAAACTAATAAAGAAAATTGTTCAAGGGAAAAAGTCAAAGTGAAAAGTTTTATTCTTTAATCCAACATATTTATTTTCTATACATTACCCATACTTGTCTCACATTGGATTAAGGTGGAATATAAAGAGCAACTTATATGCATATTGATAGCCGACGGCAACATTTATTAGCATTATTATTACAACTCTTATGTACACACTCAAAAGAGCCGAATACGCTCATAAGAGCACAGCAAGGAGTCGTCCTACACATATTCTCATAATGAATCCAGAATTCATAAATAATATCCTAAAAGTATTTTTTGCAGGGATGTTCCCCTTCTAACGAAAATTATGCTGATGGTTAGCACTCTCTTGAATGATTCATATGTTCAAGTGATATGCTTGATGATGATGGTATGCTAACTGGACAGAGGCTTTTACTTTTGCCGCTTGGCCACTTTCAGTTATATATTTTTGAGTGGATGATTATTCATAATGCAATTTATTATTACTGCAGAGTTCATCTTTGCATTTTCCTTTACGCAGAGAAGAGCCTAATGCATATATCTACGCAGTGCTAGGTGGTTACGGGTTAGCGCTCTTTTTGCCAATTCAACAATTTAAATTATTAATCAGCACTCGTTCCCTCGGTCATACATCCTTTTTTATAATATGGCTTTCGTGCTCCTTTGGTGAGTTCGCGAGCACGGGTCCCCCTCGAGTTTTTTTTCTCGGTGGGTGTTCACCGATAACTTGATGCTAAACTGATGATGACGGCACGGTAGTGGACAATATTATTCTCGACAGAGAAGAACACAACTAGTCAATGCAACATCACACCGGTTTCAACAGCAAATGCTCGTTCTGTCATTATCAGTATCATCGTTAAAGCAATTATTGAATATGCATATGGGCCAGGTTATGTGAAACAAGCTATTTTGCTTTTTTCGAACATTACATTCTACAAAAGAGGGAAGAAAGAGGAGACATGCAGACAACTCAAAATTTTCGAGAGGATATTAGCAATGCATGAAGGTAATTTTCAGGTGGTGTGTCTCCTCAACGTACACATGTGTTATATCCCTCGATTAAAATTTTCGCTATCTCTATACATATTTATCCTGAAAGGTGGATTTTTCCTAAGATATTATTAAAGCGAGGAAAAGGGACATACATAATTTTAACGTTTTTGACGGCTTTTCCTATTTGAGCAGTTGTGTTCGCATATTGTGTAGAATTCCTGAGTACACTTTTCTCGTTGCATGTGTAATAAGTATTAACATGAGTATTGTCCATGTATTTTTTTACCAATGGGCTACTGGCAACCATCGCGTACCTCATCATGTTCAACAAGGATATAATGTGACGAAGAGTGAAAAAGCCAGTAATAATAAAGTTGGGTAGAAATAGTAACGAGAGCTGTTTTCACTGATTATTATGATTATGGTGGTGAATTTTTCATGGAAATTTTCCATATGCTTATGATAGCCTCACGTATGAAAATAGGCATATCTGCTTTATATTTTTCACCTCACTTTCCTCTCCCACAAAAAAAGTGGTAGTGTTAAAAAAAGTATTCGTTTTGTAGAAGAATAATAGAAATTGAATGAAGTCACCTGCTCCTCATGTGTGAATGTATTTTCATGCTAGATTGCGTTTCAAGTTTTAACCTCTTGCTCTCTCCATTATTGAGAGAGAATGTTATTTTTCGTAGAATAAATAAAAGGCAACAAAAATGATAAAGTGTATGTGCTCTTGTTTTGTTGTACACATAATCTTGTTCGATGTCTTTTGCAGCTGGAAAAAACTAGAAGATTAATTGAATAAATAGATTTTTCTTTCTCGTTACAATTGCTACTATCCTGACATGACTATTATTGCACAGTGAAATGTAGTTAGCAGGTAGTCACCACGGACAGGGTAAGTTGTTAAAAAGAGAAAGGAAAAATATATATGTGTATTTTATTACAAGCACTTTGCTCCTTGTCTCTCCAGCGAAAATTATTAATGGGCAGATGGATGAGGTAGGACAAGGCTGGTATGGATTTTTCAAAAATGGGAAGAGCTCGAGTGAGCAAAGTAAAATGCACACAGACAAGAATACCTACACATAACATAACAGACATGAAAGCACAGAAGTAAATGAGCGAAATAAAGTGTTTTTTCCTGTATTCAAAAACTCAACGTGGAATGCTGATTGTTGCGTGCGGACCGCACAAAAGATGAAACTTAAACAAGGTGATTACATAAGGGAAAAGAGAACACCCAGAGTTGACTTGGAAGGTAAGAGAGGTCGGAGGAGAAGAGGAAACAAAAAAAGTTTGTGATGTGACCAGGGTTAGATTTTTTTTAGACCAGGTGAGTTTTTATTCCTTAGCTTACGCTCCTCCATTATGCCTCAGGGAAGAGAAGATCTGTTTAAGAAGTTGTTTCAATCATTGTATCTCCTTTTTATTACAATTCTTGAATTGATATATATATATATATATATAGAGAGAGAAAGATAAGTGCATACATATATCATCTAATCGGTTGTGGTCATTATTATTATAAAAATGATAAAAAAGAAGCAAGGAGTAGCTGGAAAAAGAGAAGGAGAAAAAAAGTAAATTGTGTAATAAACCATTACACTGATAGGTTTTTATATTTAGGAAGAATACAAGAATAACATCTGCTTGTCGAGGAGAGTGTAGAGGTAGAGGAGGATGAATGAGTGAAATGCATCTATCATAATAGCGATTACGACAGGATTTTTGTGAAGAGGGAGTAAGCATCTTGACAAAAGTCACTCTAGTTTAGCTACATATATATATTATTATATGTATCTATGTCGTTTCTAGTTATTCCAGAGCTCTAGCTTGTTGTCTCTGCTCTATGTCACTTTTCCCCTTGTCGTGTATCAGTCTCGAGATTTATTCTCACAGAGGAAGGATCACCCTTTTCAAAACAAACTATAAATCTAATAACTGTCCTCTCTTATCATCACTTTTCATCTTATGACCCCTGCTTTTCTCTCCACGCATGGAGGATACTATGCACACAAGAGGATTTTTTCTCCTCCTTTGGACATGCACATAGAAGATTGACTTTTTTGAAGGTAATGTACCTCCAATGTTATCCCTGTCCAGTGACAAAAATCTCCAGTGTAAAGTAGCAAGATCGCATTTTCCTCCTCCTGTGACAAAACCAATATACAAGACCACGACCTAAAAGAACATTGTGTTATTTTTGAAATCCAAGCTAAAACCCAACAACTCCACACAAGCTCGCATATGGATCCAGTCTTAATTCACTTTTCAGCTTAGCCATTTGTATTTTCGTGAGCTATAAGTAGGAAACTATGTATGTGTCCATTTGCAAGAAGAAAAGTTCCTATTACCCATCCATCTATGTCTTTCATCCCTATCGTCTCATTCACACTGGAGCTGTGTCTCTCTTCTGAAAAAAATAAATAAAGAGGAACTGAGCAGAGTAACTCTTTGACAGGGTCCTTTTTTTACAAGTCTAATCCCTTTGAAAGCATTATAGTTTACATAAGTATAGAGTCACACAAGCTGTATCAATGACTGCACAAATTTACTACGACTTTTCCTCATTCTCTTCTCTGTCTCTGGGTGACGGTCAAAAGTCACAAGGAAATGTGTACAGCTTTTTCTACAAAAAGGACACACGGATAATGTATTCCTAAGGGAGAAGGGTAGACTAGTAGGCCAGAGGAAAGTAATGTTTAATGCCATTTCAAGTTCCATTCCCGACTCAATTAATTTCCTTCCTTGCTCCTTCCTCTGGAATCGGGAGAACAATCTTCTTTTCTCATTATGTCCTTCACTACATATACGACATGGATATACATATACAACTTTTCTTACAGATGTGATCATTATTATTATTATCATTTTTATTACTCACATCTCATCCCTATCAGTATATAAAAATGTGACGAAACATGTAAAAGACTTTTTTTCTTGAAGTCAAAGTCACCCTTTATTTTTTAAAGAAATATACATATATATATAAAATGGTATACCTTCTGGCAACATTTCTTTATTCTGTTGCTCCTTATTATTATTTTATTTTCTTGTTGTAAGTAGCCATCATTGAGAAAGGGGTATAGTGTAATAGACACGGAAAGTGAATACATGACCATACTTTGGAAGAAGTTTACATGGATCCAGACACGTCCGAACAAGTGGACACTGTTTAAATACGACGGAGAGGTTGTCAACGACATGCTAAATTTTATTATTATCGACGGACATTTCTGACATCCATGAGATACTGATGATGGGATGAGATTTACCTTGAAAAAAGCATGCCCTTGTTCATACCTATTAAACGGAGCAGGTCATTGTTTCTTGGGATGACGATGAGGAGGATGATACACAAAAAGTATTTGTTCCTCTGGCACATTTACTTTAGCATTGTTGCAGGGGATAAGAGGAGAGAGAGGGATTTTTTATTTGTTAAAAAACAATTTATGGACATGTGCTTATAATGGACTTGTTGATACAAATAAAAGCCTTCTTAATTCTTGAGTGTGTATAAAGTTGAGATGAAAAAGTGAATAAAATTTAAGACTTACACAAATACAATACAAGATTCTCGATTCTGTCATGTCATCATGATTCTGTATAAATGTGACGATATAAAGGACAAAAAGGCATATACCAATATTTTCATTTGCAGTCGTGATATCAGCATTTGAAAGGTTGTCCTAAACATAAAAAATATTCTGGTGAGAATGAAGTAGCCCTTGTGTGTACTCCCTGTTTTTAGAGCTTGCTAATAAATTCTGGCAATTTGATAGCGACATAAAGATTGGATGTGATGTGCTTGCCAAATGGGAGACTTCGAATGAAATCAAACTTTTTTTAAAGAATGCTGCAACAAGGGTTATGCATATAACTGAGGAAATCTTTCCGGGTGCTCGTAAAAATTCTCAGTTTTGCATTTCTTTTAATCAAACAAAAAGTTTCCAATAGGAGGAGAGAGCGAACTGCTAAGAAAAGGACAAAATTATATATATTTTTAAAAAATGTGAAATAGTCTGCCAGTCTGATACGAGGACTTTGATATGTTTACGTTTCTCTCTCCTTATCCTTCTTCCAGGGACATGTCATCCAATTTTAATAAATCATGTCACCGTCTTATTATTTATGTGTTATGATTAAAACCTCCGTGCATGACGCTGACTGCTTGCTAGCTTGCTCCTTGTACGACGTCTTGTTGCCAACAAGAAGTGTATCTTGGTTCTCAATGGTGGTAATGTAAATACATATATTTTATATTTATATATATATATCTTCTTTCCCATATCTGAACATATTACTAGACAGTTTGTTAATAAGCTAATCCAATAAATAACTGAGGAATTTGTTTCCTCAAAATTACCGCGTGGTGCATCAACAGATCTGGAAATAGCAGGAGACGGCTTAGTGGTTTTCCTGGAATTTCTGGAATTATGGAAATGAAATGGTGCAGCAGGAGCTGAAGGTGATGCATGGTGATTTCCGGAATTTTCATAAACCTTCTTGGCACAAATATATACCTGCAAGGTTCTATGTATTTTTTCCTTGTAGATATATTTTATAAGATCAGCGATTCTCCATTATCCTCGTGGATTTGTAAGAAAGTGAAAGAGAAGACGTCATACAGGGCGCACTACTCTGTGTGTGGACCCCTGCTTGAAAGAAGCATGTGGAATTAAACAAGTTATTCCGTCGGTTTTTCTTCCTTAGGGACTATTTTCATTGAGGATTTTATTTTACCCACATGGAAAAATAATTGTAGCTGAGTTCACATTCCTTAATTTAGACGACTATACATATTTGTGTGATATAGGTATAAAACCTAACTTTCTCAGATGCATGATTCCTCCTTTACCATTTCATCATATTGTTATAATCGAGAAAATGTAATAGAAGTTTGTTTCGGAGGAGACCGGTAGTGAACGCTAAATGGATTATCCCACATAATAAGATAATAGCTGTGTAATAATATGTAAATACGTTAAGAATCCAAATGTGCGGTATAATACGCTCTCCTCCTCTTCCCTTTAATAGTAAAATATTTGGGTGCATAACAATGCCACAGTGGATGGGACGTAACGTGAGATGATTATGGTAGCATTTTCCACCATTGTCATAAAGTAAGGATAAGTTGTGAGTGTGATGTGAATGGGGATATACAGAGGAGGTGAAGCCATTGGGCTTCTGTTTTCTGCCAGGCTGTGATATACACAATGATTATTATTAATATTTTCTTATTCTTCCTCTTTTCTCCTCTCTGTTGTTGTTTGCTGAGGAGACCCTCCATTTAGTGAGCTAAATGGCTCATAAGCTCTTTTGTCCTCGCATCATCTTCTTCATCTCGGCAAATGCTCTCTAATGGTGTTGCCACTGGTGCACGCACACAAGACGGATAAATAATAATAATATGCATAAGCCAAAGTCTTTTTCATTGTTGGTCTTTTTGTGCAGCTATCCCTGTGATGGGTATTATATGCATGATGACTTCATAGAATCCCTCGTCTGCAGCAAAAAGAGAATGAAAAGAGATGTGCCAAGTTGGGATGGAAGAGAGAAAAGAGCAAGAATGGAATTAAGAGACGTCTTTTTTCTTCTCCCTTTAAATGGCCTGCTTGACAATGAGCCATGATTAATATGTTTGGGAAGCCACTCATGACAATTGGACAATGGATACTTTTCGTCCGCAGGGCATCGCACACCTTGGCTAGACCACCCTAATTCTCCCAGCCCATTAGACAGCACAGGATAAAATGTGCTTTATGAGAGAGACTCTGAGAGCTCCTTTCTTCCATTTTTACTTCAAGGAGCAAGCCAAGATGGGGAAAACTTTTTGCGGAATAGCTACAGCATAGAGGGTAAAAACAATTTGAGAAAAAATAGTCCATGGAATAGATGCAGCTAAGAATAATTTGTTGAGGAATTCGTTAAATAAAGAAATAATGCCGTTTTGAATATTTGTGGATTTTACGCCATTCTGTAATTTCTTATGATTTGTTAAATTCTAATTTCAACGCAGATAATATATACATATAGCAAGTTGAATGGTTAGTGTGTCTTATCCCAGCCTATCGATTTATGAAAATGAGTGTTTGTAAAGTAGAAATTTATCAGACTTGGTTTATATGTTTTACACTTTGCCCACCTCTTATTTCCTGTTTTGGCTCTTGGTTTCATTCCTTCAAAGCTGAAACCACCCGCACAAAATATCCCGACTACAATAGCTTCCATAAAGTTCACCCAACCTATTCAATCTTGAACGGCGACCAAGAGTCTAG
>JAHZNA010003455.1:0-26315 GCA_027743935.1 Sinodicranocentrus sp. ZH6
TTAAGTCTGTGTATATGGCATTGCAGGTGTTGCAACCTCCTTTCAAATATGCCTTGGCACAACTTGTCCTTTCCATATTCTGGTTTGAGCAACTACAAACCTAGCAAATCATTTTTTCTTTAGATTAGTGCACATGACACATATTGAAATTACAGAGACAATAAGATTGTAAATGACTTACTCGATGACAGTCGCATTTTACAGAGAAAGTTTGAAACGGCAATGACGATGAACTTCGTCCAGCTTGAAAGCTCTGGCATTCTCCGTCAAAATAAGTTTCTGGACAAGCAGTAAGTTCGCAATTGTCACTGACAATGTAAGAACGAGTAAAGTTCCATCCGCCTTGGGTAGCGTTCCACCCATCTTCAAATAAATTTGATGATTGGCCCTGGTCCTGTAAAGTGAAGGTTCGTCCTTGGAAATTTCCTTCGGAGTGTAAAACCGCACAGACTTTTCCGGAATTGTAGGGTTTTTGTGAAAAAACTGGAGTTGGACTGAGAAACAGAACAGAACAAAGAAAGAGAAAAAGTTCTTGTGGGGGATACATTTTGGAAATTTTAAATAGTTATCTCGTGGGAAGTGCTTGGACAGTTAAGATGTTCGCAAATTCAGTTCTCTGCCTTTTTATATCCTTGCGACTTGATGTCATCAATAAATGTCAGAGAGTTACCAAGTACAAAAGCAAGTAGGGATTCCTGTCGCTGGGTCAGGATTAGATGTGAAACATGAAACAGCGTCTGTTAGTGAACACGCATGTTGGTTAATGAATGACATTACCAGGTAATCCAAAATACACCAACTGGTGACTGGAATGGATCAATTGATGTATGGACGTTGTTTTGATGTTGTTAGGCACAGGGGTCATGAGTTCATGCAAGATTATCAAGTAAATGTAATAGTTTACTTGGTACAATTTTGCATAATAGCATTTGCATTTGCAAGCTTTCGGAATGCCCTTCCTTTCATAATTCAGTAGTTATTCGGTAGTAGTTGGCGGGCCATTCTTTGAACTTCAATTAACTATGGTCTTGACATGTAGCGATGCCTGAAGAAAATCCGAGCAACGACAATCAGGGGTTCCTAACTCTATTTGGTACTAAGGGGAATAATCTCTATTTGGAAAATAGAGATTTGATCATTGCTAATTGCTACACAAGTTTTCCTAAGTTAATTCAGACATTTTATGGCTTTTGAGAGGTTTGTGAGTTTATTTTTTGTGCCAAAATAACTTTTAAGTTGAGTTTTGAAATTCTTCCAACCTCTGCCGTTTGTCTCTTGAAGAAGACTTAAATTAAAGACTAACTAAATGTGACTACATCATGCCAGAAAATAACAGTCATGAATGCTCTCATCTCCAGTTGCAATTTTCTGTGTCAATTATATTTTTAAAAGCAACATTTCATAATGCCACCATGAAGCTCCAGCTTGGAAACAAAGATGAAAAGACTAATACTGCTGACAATAGCTGTTTAATTCTTTTTGATGACTAACTGGGAAAATCTACAATTTCTTGTAGCTACTTTATAATTATTTTGAGATGGATATTTTTGCGGGCGTCGAGTTTTTCTTGGATAAGAAACTATTGTTTTGATACATTTGATATATATATTTTTTCACTTTCCAACTTTGCCCTCCTGAGAAAATCCATGGAAGAAAATAGAAATTAGTTCCACTGGGAAACCTGTTTTCCAAAGCTTTACACAAATTGCATAAACATTACATTTTTCAACTTTTATAAATTGTAAACATTATGATTACGAGAGTTGTTTTTGGGCATGAGATTTTAGTTAACACTATTTCGTCGTATTTTATATTATTCAATCCCGTGATATACACAACGAATCTGCAACAAGGCAAACTGTGATGATGGCGTATTCGTAGTGAGATATCGTATTATTAAGCATTTAAAACCACATGTTTGTTTGTGAAAACTGGATGTTTTTTTTCATGATGCATGATGGGGAATATTTTAGCAAAAACTATAAGTATTCCAACCAGTGTAAATAAACTCCGAGACTACTATAACTACGTTGATCCCACCGGTCAGTTGTCGGGGTTGAATCGAAAAATAAAACTAGGATTTCACACAGATGAAGTGTTATATATTCTGAATATACTCCTGGAAATCCGACGAGTTTATTTTTAGAGAGCCCACTTCGGAATCATTTACTTGCCATCCATAGAGGTGTGAACAGTTCTCTATTCCAGATTACAGAATATTTTGAACAAACAAGGAAGATGATTTCAATGAGGGTAATAATTGTTAATGTGGTTATTGCTGGATACGTGTTCCTTGTTAATGGAGTCAGCGTCGAAGAAGACTTGAGCATGAGTCATAGTCAAAAATTGGCATTAGATAAGGTTCGATAGATACAATATAAAATTTACATGAAATTATAGTAAACTAATAAATTAATTCCTTTAATTAGTTCAAAACTCAAGTTATCTCTCGTATACCACATGACTACATGACTACAGATATTTATCTCATTCGATGGTTACGAGGTAAGATATATTTTGGGAAAATTTCCAAGCATTGATTGACTAATTGAAATCACCTTTGATTTTTTCAATTTGCAGCAAGCAGAGCAACTGCTTATGGAGGTAAAGACATGCGAATTTAATATGCAAATTTTTGAGCCAAAAGTGAAATTAAAATGTTTTGTAAATCCTCCGGTCTTTTTCCAGAGTCTCCGATGGAGGAAAGAGCACGATATCGATAACATCTTGAAAGCAGACTGGTCAGATATGAAAGATGATTTTAATTATGTCAGTGACACTTTCGACAAGACTGGGAGACCTGTTGCTACTACAAACTTGGGAACATGGGATATGCGCAGAGCAGTACTTTCTGGAAAAACTTTAAGAGTTTTCAGGTATGCATACAAGTTGATGGAGGAAAACACTCAAAGGGTTATTCAGCTTCAGCGAGAAGGGAAAAATGTTACTCAATTCAAGATCATTTACAACATGGATGGATTTAGTATTTGTCAGCATATATGTCCACAGTGTAAGGGAAAAAATCCAAGCTACATTTTTTAAAAAATATCTTAAAAATTGAGAACTGTCGTAAATGGAAATTAATTTTTTCCAGGTTTAGCTGGATACGTATCTTATTTTAGTACAGCTGAAAAAAATTATCCTGGATTTGTGGACAAAAGCATTATTATAAACAGTTAGTATTTCAGTATAACACTAATCTGTAATTAATTACTTATGCTCTATAGTTTCCTTTAAAAGTTCCGAATTAAATTTTTACAGCTCCTGCAACATTCCAGCTAGTGATGACCGTTCTCCTTCCCATTTTGTCACCTGCGACTCGACAATCTCTAATAATACTTGGGACGGATAAAACCCAGTGGATGAAATACCTCGACGAAGAAATCAATCGGGATCAGAGAACAGAAGAATATGTAGGAACAAGGCAGGGCTAGGTTGGAACTTTAACTGTGTTTCTTCAGGAATACAAATGTAACCGTAATAGTAATATTTGTGATATTTTATTTTATGCTCCACTAATGTTATATTGAATTTCGTCCCTTAAAATTTATACCGTATTTAAAACTTTTCAGTAAAAAGCTTCATATTTTCTCTTCAAACTTCAATTGGTAGTCTATCGAACAAATTTTCATACATGTATGCAAAAATTTATTATAACCTAAATTAAAGACGAGCTTGAATTATATAAAGTATAATTCTCGTATTGACTTCATTTTACATTTATTGCACTCATGAGAACATTCTTTCCATTGTAAATTGTAATACCTGTTTTCTAACGTTATGCAGTCCAAAATTTAAATCAACACAGTCATTCCCAGCTCTCTATTAAGTCGACCATTAAGGTGTGTTTTGGGCTTGAGAATTTTATATTTTAATTGATATTATTAGTTGCATACGTTTTGCATCATTTAGTGCACATGGATGATTAGGAATCAAAAGGGAATCTTAAACGAGTTAAACTTTGCAGGGGATTTTGTGTTATTCTTATTGATGTAATATTGCAAGAACATCTTATTAAATTGATATAAACGAGATGTTTCTTTAGTAAATGTATGCAAAAAGTAGAAATATTCTGAAGGTAAATTACTAGCTAACAATGAAGATTATACATGTAGAGCTGTGTCTTCGAAACATAAGCATTGATGACTGAAACATAAGAAAATTGCAGTTGCAGTTGGTGTGGTTGAACTAAATAATACCACTTTGATTGCTCAAGATCGCGAAAAAGTTCACACCATTAGTTATAGTATGTTTTCGCTATTAAGTATATTCTAAACGTATATTGATTGTTAGTTCAGACGAGCTATAATTTGAGAGACTTATGGCAGTAGATGTCTGTCTTGCAAGGAGATGTGAACTTTTTAAAAATATTTTTGACCTTTGAGGAAAACATTTTAGTATAG
The DNA here is from genome assembly GCA_027743935.1 of Sinodicranocentrus sp. ZH6. Classification (NCBI taxonomy): domain Eukaryota; kingdom Metazoa; phylum Arthropoda; class Collembola; order Entomobryomorpha; family Entomobryidae; genus Sinodicranocentrus; species Sinodicranocentrus sp. ZH6. The sequence goes on from JAHZNA010003455.1 coordinate 4,404, forward strand.
ATTCTTTAATAACGGAGAAAAAATGGTTTTCGCGAAGGGGTTAATTCTTTATGTGATTATTGCTGGAAACGTTTTCCTTGCTAATGGAGTCAGCGTCGAAGAAGACTTGAGCCTGAGTCAAAGTCAAAAATTGGCATTGGATAAGGTTGGATAGATGTACGATATAGAATTTCAGTATAATAATAGCAAACTAATGAATTAATTTCCTTAATTAGTTCAAAACCCAAGTCATCTCTCGTTTACCACATGACTATATGACTGCAGATATTTATCTCATTCGATGGTTACGAGGTAAGTTAACATCGGAGTTCTAATTTTTCTTTAAAAACTATATTTTCTATTTTTTGGCATTATGCAATTTTTTTTTCAGCTAAACACTTTGATTTACCGCAAGCAGAGCAAATGTTGATGGCGGTAAAGATTTAGAAATTTTCAATATAAAATATTTGGTCAAAGGTGTTTTCGATTAAAACAGTTTTAAAACTCATCGGGCTTTCCCCCAGAGTCTCAAATGGAGAAAAGATAACAACATGGACAACATTCTGAAAGAAGACTGGTCGGATATGAAGGATGAGTTTCCTTATGTCATTGACACTTTCGACAAGACTGGGAGACCTGTTGCCACTTCAAACTTGGGAACTTGGGATATGCGCAGAGCCGTACTTTCTGGGAAAACTTCAAGGGTTTTCAGATATGCAAATAAGTTATTGGAGGAAAATACTCAAATGGTTATTCAGCTTCAACAGGAAGGGAAAAATGTTACTCAATTCAAGGTCATTTACAACATGGAGGGATTTAATATTCTCCAGCATACTTGTGCACAATGTAAGGAAAAAAATATGCTGCATTTTGTAGCAAGATAAGAAAAGAAATGTTGTTGAAGGACAATTGACTTTCTCCAGGTTTAGCTGGATACGCATCTTATTTTAGTACAGCTGAAGAAAATTATCCTGGATTTGTGGATGAAAGCATTATTATAAACAGTTAGTGCTTCTGTATCACTTTAATTAATTACTATAAACTCTGTAATTTTTTTTTAAAAGTTTTTCTATTATTCTCAGCTCCTGCAACATTCCAACTAGTGATGGCCGTACTGCTCCCCATTTTCTCACCTGCTACTCGAAAATCACTAAAGATTTTCGGCACGGATAAAGCCCAATGGATGAAACACCTCGATAAGGAAATTGATCGGGATCAAAGAACAGTGGAATATGGAGGAACAAGAAAGGACTAGACTTATTTTATTTTAAACTATTTTATTTATATTGTTTTTTGCTTTTTTTATCGTGGTTTAAGTTGTAAATAAAAATGGGGCGAGTCATATAGTGCAACATTATAGCTGCAACCCGCTTTTATATTGTGGAAAATGATTTAAGAGTCATGTTTGTGAAAGCGGAATTTTCATGTTAAATTTCCATATATTCCATCACTTTTCTTTTTAGGAATAATATTTTCAGGCTCAATGTCACTCCAGCTACTATCCAAGTTATACAGTGAATAATAAGGTGTCGGAACAAAGATGGCCTATATTTCCTATACACTATATAGGTTGTGTGGAAAATTGTTTAATAGCATCGCTACTCACGGTGTGCTGCACCTTTTTGAAAAAATATGAAGAGATAATTTACTTGTTGAATGAGATAAAATACTGGAGCTATTTTGAAGGTAGTTGAGAAAGATTTGTAATTAGAGTAATTCTTACGATTTATTTTATCTATGTAGTTTTCGATTTTAGGATCGATGACCACCCGCGGTCTGGAGATGGATGCTGGTCAAAGGAAAATAACTGGATATGTTCAAGGGCTCACGTTTTTATTCGCTTTTGCATCTCTGATTTTCCCTTTCTTGTTCTCCTTTTGCCTTTGCATCCCATTTGAACCTACTCATGTTCTGGTTAGGGAATGGCTTGAAGTTGAAATCACACCGGAAGTGAAATATCTTCCAATTTTGATACTATTCATTTGGCTAGTATCCTGTGTGGCAAGTGCTATTTTCATCACAATATTAGTTATCTTTGAGTACTTACTTAATTGATGAATTTTCCAATTAGTAGTAAATAAGTCACGCACCATTCAATCTACTTCATTTTTGTGTGATTGTTGTTGTTTTACCTTGAATATTTTAGCATTTTAGAATTCACCTTGAAAAGCGTATGTATTCCTTTTTTGTCAAAAATATAATACAATAAAAGTAAATAAAAAGTTGGATGCAGAAAAAGATACCATGATCCAGTGTCACGGAAATTTGAACACGGCTCAGTGCTTTTTGCATGCAATATTTTGAATATTTTTACATTTCCATAAATATTTTCCCAGCTCTGCTGCACATTTATAACCAAATGCTTGGTCATAGTCATCACTATTGTTTGAGTGTGAAAAATAGTAAAAAAGAATTGCACGCGATCCACATGATATAAAAGGAAAATTAGTAAAATATTCAAAACGTGAGAGGTTACGGCTAATGTGCCGTGTAGTTCGAATTGAGAATATCAAATGAAAATAAATAATACATTATTTTACTGAAGGTCATTTTCACAAAATTCTTTACGCCTCCACAGTAAATAAAAGCGTCACCTCCTACCCATCATTGCAAATTTGGCTTTTGCAGACGCAACATCGTTTCCGCAACTTTGTATTCATAATTGTTTAAAAAGTATTCTCGAGGAAAGGGATGAATATGGAAAACCAGGAGGAGTCAAGGTGGGGAAACTTTTTTGAAAGTGAGGAGGATTTTGAGAAAATCAAGAAAAAATGCTTGGAAGGGAGTCTTTATGAGGACACTAACTTTCCTGCAGAAAACGCGAGTATTGATCCAACCAAGGATAAAAGCGCTGATCTCGATATTCAATGGAAACGACCTCACGTGAGTTAAATATTAGTTTATTTTTAAATTTTAGGCAGAGATAAAATGGAAATTGATTTGATTTTGAATTTTATTAAACAGGAAATCTCTGAACAGCCCCAGTTTGTTCATGAAGGCATCACCCGTTTTGACGTTAACCAAGGGGGTCTCGGTAATTGCTGGTTCCTAGCTGCAATGGCAAGCTTGACAATGCACGAGAAAATGTTCAACAGCGTTGTTCCACCAAAAGATAATTCATTCGAGAAGGGGCACTACTGTGGAGCATTCCATTTCCGGTTTTGGCAGTATGGTCAATGGAGAGATGTAATTATTGATGATAGGCTACCCACCCGAGGAGGAAAGTTGGTGTACTTGAGGTCAGACAATGAGACCGAATTTTGGCCAGCGTTGTTTGAAAAAGCGTATGCGAAATTGTACAGTAGCTATGAAGCCTTAAGTGGGGGCTTCTCTCAAGAGTCCTTTGTTGATTTTACGGGAGGAATCACAGAGTCGTATGAGATTAAAAAGGGTCCTGAGAATTTATTTGGAATAATGGACACATCCTTTTCCCGCGGAAGTTTACTTGCTGTTGGGATATTCAAAGGTGGAAAGGATAAGGGTCTTCCAGGCGGGCATGCGTATTCAATAACATGCGTAAAAAAGTTGGAGTTGGAGGGAACAGGGGTGGTGGAATTATTACGGATTCGAAGCGTACTGCGATATTCTTGACATTTGTCATTTGGATGCCGACGGAGGAGAAGAGGAGGTGGATGGGAAGTTATGGAAAATGAATGTCTTTGAAGGATCTTGGACACCAGGTGCCACTGCTGGAGGGAGTTTGGAGAACATTGGTATTGAAGAAATTAATATTCCTATCTATTTTGAATTATTATGTCTTGGCAGGATTTTGGGGGAAATTATTCTGTTTAGAAACATTCGCCTCCAATCCGCAGTACATGATTCAGCTTGAATGTCCTGAAGGTCAATGTGAAGATGTCACGTGTGCAATGCTGATGTCACTGATGCAGAAAAATCAAAGAAAGAAACTACAGAAAAGTCTTCCCATGGCTTTTTACGTATTTCCTGTGGAAAATGCTGACGCCCAGCCAAAGCCACTTCCACCTGCGTACTTTACGATAAACAAGCCATCCGCTGGATCTGCATTTGGTCGTATTAAACCTAGAGAGATCAGTATGAGGGTCGCGCTTAGACCTGGTAGTTATGTGATTATTCCTTGTACTCAAAGCTCAAACATGGAAGGGGAGTTTATGCTAAGAGTTTTTACAGAGTCCAAAGTGGAAATGAGGTAAGGTCACATTCACGTTTGAAAAATAAATTGTTAGCGGTCGCTAGTTGTTGGGAATCTGTCTAATATTTTTTGATGATTTCCAGGTTGAATGATTCCATAGTAGGAATCGAAATATCCAATAAAAATGGTTGTAGAGGAATATCCACAGAGTTTGATACTTGGGACATGTTTATGAATGCTACATATGACTCTGAAGAGATGACTTGGACCAGTCTCAAAGTCGTGCTTGATAACTGGCTTCAGGAAACACGTAAACTTTTGTAATTTTGGAACAATAATTTTTCCCAAACTGTTTCTAGCATCCCTCTAAATTTTAATGAGCAGATCCAGATTGTCAAGGATTTACTAAAGACACTTACAAATCTCTCGTTGCCCTTGTTGACTTCAATATGAAAGGTAAACTAGACTATGAGCAGTTTTGCAATATCTGGACATCCCTTCAAAGATGGGAAGGAGCATTCAACCTACACGACAAAGATAACTCTGGGCGTCTCAACTCCTTTGAATTACGACCTGCGCTAAATTCTGCCGGGTATAGTGTCAACAATGAAGTTCTTCGAGGACTTGTGATCCGTTATGGGGATGAAACGGGACAAGTTCTTTTTGAGGATTTTATCAAATGCTTGATTAGGTTACGAGGAATGATTGGCCATTGGTGTGCACAAGCTTACTCTGCTCAGCCGAAGGGGGCAGGATTTTTTGAAAAGGTTGTCGACTTTTTCTTACTGGATGAAGATGATGATCAGCATTCGAAGGCTGTGAAAGCAACATTTTCCTTGGAAGAATGGCTTGCCAAGACGGTCTATATTTAGACAAATTTTGATTTCAAATGTCAAAATAAATTATTTTAGTTTTTGTTCTGAGAATGAAAATGTTCCTAACTTAAAAATTCATGCTAGCAGAAAAATAGGTGGAGATTATGATTTTTAAATAAATCGATTTACCAAGTTCAAAATAAGATGCACTTATATTTTTGTTGTTTTTTTTATTAAAGTTCATGACACAATACAATTTTCCGTTGATAATATTTAAATATTTTTGGATATGTTAGTAGGCCCTAATTAAAACTTAAAACCATTGAGAGCACCATGTTTTGAAATTGCGAGGAAGATCTTATTGAGACTTGTTTACTTGCCCCAACCCCATCCACTGAAAAGTAAATAAAACCATTGTTAATTTAGTACCTCGCCGTCGTTTTCAGAAGTGCAATTAGTTAATTTCATTGTGCTTCAGCTTACCCGTAACCTCCCATGGGATTACCATATCCGAGTCCAGTGGCTCCAGCGGAGGCAGAAGCAGATGCTGATGCCTGTGATCCAGACATTCCCATTCCACCGTAAAAGCGCCCTTCCCTCAAGGTTGGGGCATCTAGGAAAACATAGGAAATAAATAAATATGAGCTTTGAGGGCGACAATCTACTAGACGACTAGTATTAAAAATAAATAATGAAATATTTTAGTCGTATACCTTGTGAATCTGGACTTGTTTCGGTTTCAATTGGGTTACCAGATGTGGGCAGAGCACAGACCATTACGAGGATGGCGAAGACAGCAAAGAAAAAGTTCTTGAGGGAAACCATGATGTGATGGCAAGTTTTTGAAACTTGTGAGGAAGTTCTGATTGAAGTTTTGCTGGATAGCTTTGTAGGTGTGAGTGAGTCAAAAGGAAATGAGTAACTGATGCTGTTTTCAAGATTTAACTTGCCTTTTATACTGTCATAGCAAGAATTGGATTGATTTTGAACCAAAAGGTTTTACAACTTTACTACCCTTTTTCATTGACTCGCTAACAACTCGATAAGGGAGCGTATGGGTATACTCGCATCTACATACGTGATAAAAACTATTTCCTGAAAAGGGATTTCCCGTCTAAATTTACACTTGAGAAATATTTTTGGGTTTTTACGTGGTATCAAGGAATCAGTATGTATTCCAAGAAGTTGATGAAACAGAAAAAGTTGGGGAAAGGTGCGGGACAAATATATACCTATTTTTCATCATCATTATAAATACAACATAGAATGAAAATATCTGTTTAAATATAGGCGTTCACCTACCGCATTCACAGGAATATGAATATAAATATGAATGAATGAGTAGAATATTGAATAATGAATCTGATGCATATTTACAAATTTTGAAAAAACAACTTTTGGTCTGTTTCTGCTGTTTAAAAATTTAGTTTTATTAACGTTCAAAAAAAACAAAATTCCAATTCAAATTTACATATTATTATGTATATAGTTTGTGGGTAATCCATGTCACATTCCAGTCCAGTTTTTTCGGTGTCTAAATAAGTTGCCAATATTTTTAGTTTTTCTTGTGGACACATTGAAGTTGCTTGTACGTACGTGCTTCCTTAACATGCACGTTTTGCCAGTTCTTTTTCCCCTTCTTGTCCAGCTTTTTTACGTAGTCGTCCATTTTTTTCAGATAGTTCAACTCAATCTTATCGTTTTTCTCGTCCAACGCATCAATACAATCTTGATCGACACCAAACAGAGACACACAAACTGCAGGGGAGGGTTGTGTTGGAGGTGGACTAATCCAGTCGGCTTGCACTACAGCCACGGCGGCAAATAATCCAAGGAGGAGGATAAGCTTGGTGTTCATCTTGATGGCGCTGTGTGAGAGTCGTGGACTTCAAAGTTCCAGAGAGGATTTCAATCTGACCTGTAAGCTCAAAGAGAAAATGTTTTGTGATGAAACTGACTTGGTTTAAAGCTGGTATTTATACCAAGTCGGAGATGCAAAATCCTGGAATCCGTGCCAAGCTCAGAAACAGTAAAATCTAAAAAACCAAGATTTTTTTATATTAAAATATTTGCTAATTAGAGAGTGGTCTTGGAATAGATTTTCCTGGAAAACTTGAAACTATTGAATGGCACCATCTCGTACAAGTGAAGATTCCTCAATAGAGGAGGAAACACAAAGAAAAAATGTACAGCTAATTAGAATACGTAAGTCTGTGCGATATCCGTGTAGAGATGCTAACTAGGCATTACAAACAGGAGGTACGAGGTACTGCAAAATCGTAAGGTACGAGGAATGTTCAACTTCTTAAGTCTAAATCAGATTAAGCTAGCTAAGCTAGAATGGATGATGCTTATATTTAGTTAAGTGTGGTACCTGCACCGTACCTAATGAGAGGGATTATGAGCTATAATTTTTTTACTTTACTGCTCATGCAGTATCACTTGGTGCCGTACCAGCAGCAACAAAAACAACACGGTACTAAAAACCAAACGAATGGTTATAAAAAAAGAAGTTATACTTAAAAATGCAAAAATCAGTTCATTGCAGGCTGTAAACTTGAGATCCTTATTAAAACTAAGAGAGTAATTAAAAGGATTTTTAAAAAGTCAAATCCCTAAGTAAAAATGCACAATTAAAAATAATTATTCGGCTATGTAAAATGATGCCCGACCTGCTTTGTACAGTTTAACGCTACAGGAAAAAAAATCATGCATTTTTGTGGCTTAGCTCAATAGATTTGGATTTTTAAATTTTAATTAGGCACTGACGGTCGATTTAGATGCAAACAGTATTATTTCATATCATTATTTTTTAGCTCCTAAATGTTCAAATGAGAAATTTCAAAGAAAATGATTAAAATCAAAATGTCATTTGTCAATTCTGTATGACCATAACCACGTCCGAATTTTTTTAGCATGCGACCAATCATTCAAATTTGCTGTGAAAATGACGTGCATGCATAAAGCGACAAATTTAGTCGTATGAGATGTCATGAAAATGATTAAAAAATATAGGTCAGAGAAATTGTAAACAGAATAGAAAATTCGTTGCCGAGTTGAAATAGTTAAAAAACGGTGATTAACGGGCGTCATCTGAAAAATACTCTCTGTCAGTTTGTGAGACAGTCAACAGTATAATCAGTTCTGTTCTGAACTTTTGTTTAAAATCTTCCATCATGTTTGAATTTCTTTGTCTCATTTTCAATCAACGACGAAAATATCGAAGACGTCGTTATTGGTTTATTCTCATTTGCTGGTTGATTCTTATCTACTATCTCTACCGTGTCTGCACTTCCTTTAATTACTCTGATAACCTGACAAGTGGAAGTAGTCTACCTGTAAATATCTCAAAAACTAACGCTGACAAAAATAATGATGACTACCAAACATCAAATTGTTGAGTGTTTAATTACGTTTCACAAATAACTTATTTTGAATTTTCAGCATAACATAACATAACAGTTTTTATATTTTTGTATTTAACTGATTTTAGATTTCCAGTCGGAAAAAGTACTGCTTGCTAAACAGCTGCTTGTTGATAACCCTGGAAAATGCCGTATCCCGGATATTGACCCGTGGAGTGAGCAGATCAAGCGATTTGTACACTCATTTCCGGATCCAAACTGTGATAAGAAGTTACCTCGAATTACCTACGTCAATGGGACTGTAAGTTATATGTGTTTAAATAATTTTTAAAAGGTTTTACTGACAATGCTTAAAATTCAAATATTTTTCTCTGATTGCATCAGAGCATTGTCGTAAATCTAAAATTACTACAGAGCTTAGGCTATTCAGAAAAGTCAGTGGTCTGCTGCTATCGGTCGATTTCGCGGAAGCACGAGTCGATAAGCAACTTTACTGGGACTGCTGACAGAACATATATGTAAGTAATTTTGTAGTTAAAACTCTTACCACTGAATGTTTCCAGTTTAATAGATATTTAAAAAGTTTTTGTTTTGTTTTAGTACCTCCACTGATTGCATAACCTTGGAAGAAGTGACCACCCCAAAGTCAAGATTTGTAAAGGTCGAGTGCACTTTTCGCAGCTGGTTTTCAGAAAAGGTCATTTACACCAATCACCACGGTCTTCCTATTTTACCTGAGGGAGATGAAGACGCACTGATCCGAGAAAAGCTAGCATTTTGGAAACGTTACCAAGTTTGTCACGAAAATGGAAAGGGTGACGTTGATAAAACTGATTGTACAAGCGTACAACAAAAGCCGCCTCCAAATGTGTTACTTTTAGGGATCGACTCTACTTCACGAATCAACTTTCGGAGATTCATGAATAAAACTGTAGCTCTCCTGGAAAGAGTAGAAGCAGTTGAGATGGGCGGCTATACGAAAGGTTTTACTTTTTAAACATCGTAAAAATATATTTATTTGAGTGAATTTATTTATATTAGTTATGTTAAGTGTTTTTTTTCAGTTGGGGACAACACAATTTTCAATTTGCTCCCAATATTAACATCAATGTCTCTCCAAGAGGCTGAAAAAACCTGCTCTAAAAACTATTTCGATCCGTTGGATGACTGTCCATTTATTTGGAAAGAGTTCTCCAGTGCGAAGTATCTTACTGGACATTTCGAAGAGTCTCCTGGCTCTGCTATTTTTAACGTTCAAAAACTAGGTTTTGTGAAATCCCCTGTGGACATTTATCCCAGATCATTGATGATAGCTTTTGGCGGGCTTGCTGGGGAGGGGAATATTGTAAGTAAGACTGAGACTACTGAAAAATTACTGTTTTCATTACTGAAAAAATAGTTTTAAATGATTGACTTTACTGTAATGACAGCCATTCCTTCTTCAATGTGCTGGGTATGAAAGATCGGAAGCGTTCATACTTAAGTTTGTAACTGACATTATGGCAATATCTGCTTCAAAAAATGTTCCCACCTTTTTCACCATGTGGCTCACCGCCCGCACACATGATGACATGAATGGACTTCAGCTTTTGGACGACGCTGTAGAGGACACATTACTTAAACTGGAAGAGCTAAGATTGCTGCAGAATACTGTAATTATTTTGATAAGTGATCACGGATACCGGTACATGGCTTATCGGCGTACTTTTTCAGGATGGTATGAAGAAAAACTTCCAGCGTTGTGGTTTTACTTACCTCCTCTACTCAAAGACCGGAATCCAGAATGGCTTCCAGCATTGAAGCACAGCTCTCGGCAACTTTCATCGCCTTTCGATGTGCACACTACGTTGCACCATATTTTGAAGGAAAGTTCACCTGAGCCGGAACTAACTAGTCCAAATAGTTCATCTATAGGTCAAAGTTTACTGAATAAATCACCACCACGCCAGTGCCATGAAGCCGGTGTACCGGCAGATTTTTGCGCTTGCGATCTTCCCATGAAATATGACAGCGATGAGGAGCTAATCCATTCTGCAGGAGAAGCAATAGTTGAGCATATTAATGGTGAAATGCCATCAGTATGCAAAGCACTCAACTTATCTGGTATAATAACAAGTGGGATAATTCGTTCCGAAGATAAAACTTCAAGCATGAAGCCAGACCATCGAGATAGTTTAATTATTGGAATTAGGACTTCCCCTGGAGACTTTTTGTACGAAGCAAGAGTGGAGTTTAGCAGGATATCGTTAACCTTCACAAATGTCACTAGGGTACTGAGAACAAGTTCGATAAAACGAGTGGCATCTTGTATACCAAACGAAGACAAAAATTACTATCATCAATTAATTTGTTATTGTGAGGATTGGGTGGACTGACTAAAATCTATGAAAGGAGGAGTGTTACACTCATTTACTAGTTTTTAGAATAATTTTAGGAAGTCATAGTCATATAATGATTATGAACATGAAGATTTTGTAACTAAAAAAGATGCTATAAAATAAAAACAGGTTGTTGTTATCAAATGAATAGTTTGCTTGCACGGAAAATGTTTGGAAACGATTATGATGACAGGAGGAAGGCATAAAACTAAACTTTTACAGTCGTTATTAATCAGCATCACTTTTTACTAATTGATTGAGTTTCTGGAGTGGAATGAACATTGGCGAGATGTATGACTCATCGATACGAAACTAGAGGAAGGTTAGGGTTAGGGACGTGATTTCTTGTTAAGAAAGATGACAATGAGGTGCAAAGGTGAGTTTAATTAATTACGATAACTGCCCTAAATTAGGTTAGCAGGATAAGAATATAACTTTGAAAAATATATAATAGATGTAACGTTTTTGGAATGAGTGTGAAGCGCAGTACGCATTCGCTGAACATGAATTGCTGGACGTGATGAAAGATTGCATATTACTCTGGATGATAGTTCATGCAGTTAACCATATTTTTCCAGAAAAACTATGATAACGATAACATGGGATTGTTAAGGAAGAGGAAGGAAGATATTTAAGCACTTTTTACAAATATATTGGTTTGAGCGAATGGTCGTGAGAAAAGTGTTAATATGATATATGATAGGAAAACTTTTAGTTTTTTAACTTATATCGCGTGATTGGCTTCTTTCTAGTGATTTGAATATCGTCAAAAATTTCCTGTATGATAATTTTTCCCAGGAAAAATTTAGCTCTGGAAAGAAGTAAAATATACAAGAGGCTTTGGTGTTTTTATCGACATGAGAACATGTGGTCACGCAAATGTAACTAATATAATAGGCTTTCCTTAAATCCTCTGGATTTCTGAGGCGTTTGAAAATTTGCGATACAAAGCATGAGTAAAATAATGCTATCTGGCTATCATATATTATGTATCCTTTGAGAATAGTAGTTGGTGTTATTATATAATATTGATATTGGAGGTAAATGACTGAAATATTTTCACATATAAGTTGTAAAAAAAGACGAGAAAACGATTCAATGCTTTACTTTTCCATTCACTCTGATTATCTATTCGACTCATCTCCAATCCAGTCAGTTGTATTTTAGAGAGATGTAAACTGTAATTTTGGAGGTATATATTCAGAACTTTCACGATTTTTCAAACATTTCTGACTGCTATCGTTAAAATACAAGGGAGATCGACTATATACTATGATCATGAAGACTAGAGTCGTATTTTTGTGGTTAGTTTTGTTCATTGGAGATTATGCTAGGAGCAAAAATGGAGCATTTGCAAGTGCCACAAGTTTCGAAGAAGACGTAGCTCTAACGCGTCAGGAAAAACACGCATTGGAGCAGGTAATTAAAATTTAAAGTTATTGCCGAAATGCTGCAAAATAATTTTTTTTTCAAATGTTATAAAAAATGTATTAAAAAATTTTCTAGTTGAAACCTCGAATTACCCCGTATTTGAAAAATGACTACATGAAGGAAGACATCTATTTGATTCGGTGGTTACGAGGTAATTGATATTAAAAAGTTGGAGAAAAAAATTGTATGTATCGAAATTTGAAATAAAATAAAACACTGGTTCCAGCTCATAAACTGAATATCCAGGAAACTGAAAGAGCACTGCGACAGGTAAGGCAATACATTTTTTAGCTAAAGGGTTTTCTTCATCGTCTTAAACTGCCCCAAACTATTTCAGAATCTCCGATGGAGGAAAGAGTTGAAGATGGACACAATCCTTAAAGAAGACTGGTCCGACATGCATGAAGACTTTCATTCCGTTTTGGACACCTTCGACAAAGAAGGGAGACCTGTGTCTGTAGCTAATCTTGGAACATGGGATCTTCGCAAGGGGGTTTTAACCGGAAAATCAGAAAGAATGCTTCGCTACACTTATAAATTGATGGAGGAATCTGCGCAAAAAGTAATAGAGCTGGAGCATCAAGGGAAGAATGTCACGAGATGGAAGTCAATTTTTAATTTAGATTCATTCAACCCTATTCAGCATACTTGTCCTAGATGTAATTATTCACAAAAGGGGTTAAATTTATTTTGCTAGTTTTCAGTTGAATATTAAAATCTTGTATTTTTTTAGGTTTGTTTAATTACGTCATGTTTGTTACCCGATTTCAAGAAAACTACCCAGAGTTTACGGATGCTGTAGTACTGATAAATGGTATGATATGCTTTCGAAAGGGTTGACGATTAACATAAGAAATTTCTTTTTAAGTTTTTTCTTCAAAACACAGCTCCAGCCTCATTTCAACTTGTGATGGATGCACTACGTCCTATCCTCACTTCAGAGACGAGAGGCATGCTGAAAATTTTTGGAACTGATAAGAGACAGTGGATGGCGTATTTAGATAAGGAAATTAGTCGAAGTCAAAGACGACCTGAATTAGGAGGAACTCGAGGGGATTAAAGATTTCTTTAAATTTTATTCATGTTAAATTGTATTGATTGGTGTATGACGTTTGTTCAGAATAAATAACACTGAATCCAGGAAAGTTTCAAGGCTGTTGCTGTTGAAGCTCTAATTTTTATTTTTCTGCCATTATGTCAGAATTAAACTGTCGACGGAGTTGTGCGAAAAGATTGGAATATTGCATGCCTAAACGAAAATTACATTTGATTATGGCAAGCTCACTCGTTTTTGTCGGAATTTGCATTAAATTATTTTTTCCCAAGGGATTTAGGTGAACAATTTATTTCTAGTGTTCGTGGGTAACTTAAGTTAAAACTTTGTGTTAAAAAAACCAGCGCTCAAAATTTATTTAAAATTATTGCAAATTAGTATAACTGGATTAAATCATTAAATGAGGTTAAAGCAAACAAAACTTTCGTTTGATCCAGATTCAGTCTCATTTACGTTCTCGGAGTGTTGGCAGTTGGCAACTAACAAAGTTTGCTTAAAATAGTTCTAACGACCAGGGTGGCTAAAAATCGAGTCGTTTAACATGGAGAACTGGAGCAAAGTAAATATTTGCTGTGTGATACTATTTCTATCATATTCTGCAAAGTTTGTTGAATGCACAAGTGATGCGGAAGACTTGACTTTAACACTTGGCGAGAAAAGAGCGCTAGACGAGGTATGAAATTTAATTCAGATTAGTAAATGAACAAGGATATTTGATAAATAATATTGTTGTCAATATTTACTCATTTCCAGTTCAAACCTGTAATAACTCCACATTTGACTCGTGACTTTATGAAAGAGGATATCTACCTTATTCGATGGCTGCGAGGTAGTTAAAGTTAGCTACACATTTTACATAAAAATATACTTATTTTAAGGTTCAATTCGTCTAATTTTTTCAGCTCATAATTTAAATATCCAGCAAACGGAAAGAGCATTTATCGAGGTAGAGAAGAAAATAAGATTTGATAAACCAATTTCTCGGAAATAAAAAAGTGTGTAATTTCTGTTGTATTTTTTGTAACTTAAGAGTCTTCGTTGGAGAAAGGAGTTCAAAATTGACACCATCGCGAATGAAGATTGGTCTGATATGATTGAGGATTTTAATTACGCTTTTGACATCCTCGACAAGGAAGGGAGACCTGTGTCAGTGAACAACTTGGGGAGATGGGATGTTCGTAAAGCAATTTTAACTGGGAAATCGGAAAGACTCTTGCGATATACTTTTCTCCTAATGGAATCAGCAATGCAAAAAGTGATCGAGTTGGAACACGAAGGGAAAAATGTAACAAGGTTCACTAGCATTTTCAATATGGATGGATTCAACGCTGTTCAGCAAGGGTGTGCAAGATGTAATAAACTATATTATTGTTCGAAATGTTAAATACAATTAACAATTATAATATTCGTGCTTCTGGAGAATTTGACTGATTGGGTTCTTTCTAGGCACATTTTTGTACCTGAACTTTGTAACAAGGTTTCAACAAAGTTATCCGGAATTTGTACATGAAATAATATTCTTAAATGGTGAGAAGGATTACTTTTCACTTTTAGTTAGTCTTACAAAAATGTAAGCAATTATGTATTTTTTGTAATTACTTTTCAAAAATTTAAGCTCCACCCACATTTGAAATTGTAATGACTTCCATCCGACCAATCTTGAGTGCAAAAACGAGAAAAATGCTGAAAATTTTTGGAACGGATAAAAGACAGTGGAGTGCTCATCTGGATAAAGAGATAAGCCGAAATCAACGACGACCTGATTTAGGAGGAATACGGCAGCAGGACTGAAGATATAGTTTGAGATTTAATATAGAGCAAGTTTTTGACTGCGCTCAAGAAAAAAGTGCTGAAAATTGTTTCAGCTTCTGTAGGTCATTATTTTTATTAATTGATGCTTCTTGAAGTATGTCATGTGAAAAGCAATTAAAACCATTTAGGTATCTATTATACTGTCCGTGTTTTTAAAAAGATGTTTGTATCACCTTGCACTTGCTAAATGAGTGACTTATTTTGTGCAACTACAATTATCAAGAAGAAATGTGGTGTTTTTCGAGAAATAAAAAATACAAGTAAAATTATAAACATGAGAAATGTGCAGTCGCGCTGTCACGCAGCTCCAATTATTTGCTAAATGCTTGCTCAGCAAGAAAAATGGGGCTGGAAAACTGGTTTTAGTGCATAGCATGTATTATACTTCAATTAAGATATCTTTACTTGATACTTAACTTTACTGCTCAAAACCCCACAAATAAAAATGTTGGGAATGCTGGATATTGAAAATTTGTGCTGAAGCAGGTAATTAATTAAGAGAAAAATTATGGTTTAATTTCCGTTTTAGTGGGTTAACATTTTATTCAAGCTTTTTGGTCATTCTTGTTTTATCCTTAGTCGAGGAATAGTGATTGCAAAGATCTTGTAAAAAAAGATACTGTAAAACGGACTGAAAATTCCTGTTGTGGGTTTTTAAGTCGAAAATGGAGAAATTGTGGATTTATAGAAAATCTTGCTTGTTAGCAATTTTCACTGTGTATTTGAATTACAATGGGAGATTTGTCAGTGGCTCAAGTGCACTAGAAGATTTGACTTTATCTCGTCAGGAAAAAATGGACTTGGACCAGGTTTGTGAACAGAATGTTGAATTTTAGAAGATTCGCGCAAAATAGTTGTTCAATCCGAATGTATTTACTTTCAGTTTAAAATTCAAATGATTCCTAAACTGCATCATGACTATATGAAAGAAGACATCTATCTCATTCGCTGGTTGCGTTGTAAGATTTTAAAATTTGATGGAAAAATACACATATTTTGAAGAAAAAATATTAAATAATGTTTTATAATCATTTCCAGCTCAAAAGTTCAATCTTGAACAAGCTGAAAAGGTTTTGAAGGAGGTTGTAAAATAATTAAAAATTACTGTATCACATTTTGTGCATGAATGTGAGAATTAAAGTGTTCATTTCCTCATATGCTAAACAGCACCTGAGATGGCGGAAAGAATTCAAAATGGATACAATCTTAAAAGAAGACTGGTCAGATATGAAAGACGAATATCCATCTGTCCTCGACACTTATGATAAGGCAGGGAGACCCGTGACTGTAGCTAATTTTGGCACATGGGATCTTAGAAAAGCGATTTTAACAGGGAGATCTGAGAGATTGCTAAGATACACTTTTAAAACTGTGGAGGAAGCTACGCAGAAAGTAGTTGAGTTGCAACATCAGGGAAAGAATGTCACGAGATGGAAGGCAATTTACAACATGGATGGATTTAATATCGCTCAGCATGCGTGTCCTCGATGTAAAAGAGAGAAAGAAAAAGATTTATTTTACATTTTTCTTCGTCATGCAGGAGAATATAAAATGATTTAATTTTATTTAGGCATGTTGTTCATCATCACGTTTGTCATTAGCTTCCAAGAAAACTACCCTGGATGTGTGGATGCAGCTATAGTTTTAAATGGTGACTGGATTCATGATGGATGATATAATGGATAAAAAAAATTACGGAAAAAATACTAATTTTGAAATTTTACTTTTTATTTAATACTTTTTAGCTCCCACCACTTTTCAAATAGTGTTGGATGCTCTCCGACCTGTCTTTAATTCTGAGGCTAGAAAAGTGCTAAAAGTTTTTGGAACTGATAAGAAACAGTGGAGGGCTTACTTGGATCAGGAAATTAGTTCAAGTCAAAGACGCTATGATTTGGGTGGAACGAGAGGGGATAGCTAAATAATTATAGGCTATATTTTTGTTTAACTCTATTGAAAATAATTGAGGGGAAAGTGTTTAATTAAATGATAAGGCATAAATTAGGGGAAATGTTTGATCATTTGTGCATAAATATGCTTGCATAGTTGCATACTCATGAATGAGTGTGGCTTGTATGCATGTGTGTGTTCGAGTTCAAATGTACTTTTCACATGGACAAAATTAATTGAAGTTGATGGAATATGATTTTATAATTTAAGGTACATGTTCAATGTTCACACGCAGTTTGGATTATTGGTTGTAGGAAGACGGGGTGCTAAAAGGCGACTTTAATACATTTCATCATGACTGGGTAAAAATCTTGCACTAAATAGGAACATATGTCAGACAATGGTGCAATATTCTTTGTGAATATTCCCACCTTTTACATGCGTTTTAGGTTTAGGGGCAGTTTTCTTTCATTTCCATCCAGTTCTTTCAACAGAGAGCTGTGAATTGACAAACCTTCATGAGAAAATGTTGTGAATTTGGGATATGTAGCTATTTCATGATTTCAAAGTATGAGTCATTCATGAGTGGGTGCTAAAACTTTACTCTGCACAAAATTGGAGTCGAGGTCAGGTATTCCGTGTATTTTTTGGCACTGGAAAATTCACAATATTTGCAACTCGTAAGGGTGGAATGACCAGTGTAAATTTTAAAATTAAAATGAAGGAGGAATATTTTTGCATGAGAAAACTGAAAGTTGTGAGTCTCGAGCAATTATTTAGGATACCTTCATTTCATCAAAAGTTGGATACTCTATGATTTTAAAAGACACGCCTTCTCATATATGTTCATTTTGCATTATAAACTTCGTAATTGTGAGATGATTCATGCATTCCCGTAAACATAATGTCATTGACATTCCTAATTGCATAATTGGCTTTATCACTTTGTCGAAAAACACTTACTCTTGCTTTCTTTCTTTCTACACCCGAACTTATTTTCAGTCAACTTTGTTCCATCGGGTTGTAAACTTGAGAAAATTCAGAGCTTCATCAGATCACAATATTCACCAAAAGTGCCAAAAGAATAATGGGAAATTGCAGAAGATTAATACTTTTCTGGCTAATGATGTTGGTTAACTTGGACTCTGGGATATTTATAAGGCTCACAAGGGCTGAGGAAGATTTGAACTTAACCCGTCAGGAGAAATTAGCTTTAGAAGAGGTATATCACATTTAATTGTACAAAAAATTAAAATGATCTAATTAACATAATTAACAAGTAAATTAATAGTTCAAGCCTAGAATCATTCCCCATCTGCGCCAAAACTTTATGAAGGAGGACATTTACCTCATTCGCTGGCTAAGAGGTAAATCTTTGCAAAAACTGGAAATATACAAATATTCATATGATTACAATACGTTGCAAAAGTTAAAAACGTCATCTTATACTTCCAGCTGCTAATTTGAATCTCCGGCAAGCAGAGAGGATGATGCGGGAGGTATAATTAAATTAATTAGTTATTAGTTATAACTAAATATTTGTGCTAGTACGTATTTGCAAGTGAACGAACATAAAGATATAACCAATCTTCCCATTAAGAATCTCCGTTTTCGGAAAGAGTTTAAAATTGACACTATCCTCAACGAAGACTGGTCAGATATGAAAGACGAATATCCTTATACCATTGACACATTCGACAAAGAAGGAAGACCCTCTCCCATTGCCAATTTGGGAATGTGGGATGCTCGTAAAGCAATCATAACCGGAAGGGAAGCTAGACTTCTCCGTTATACATTTAAAATACTGGAAGAAGGAGCTCAGAAAGTGATTGAGCTGGAACACCAAGGAAAAAATGTGACGAGATATATGGTTGTTTATAATCTGGATGGTTTCAACGTCCGCCAGCACACGTGCCCTCGATGTAAATTTATTTGATTACAAAAATGATGAAAATTGGTAAAAGGAATGAGATATAGGGGAAAAGTTGAAATGCATATTTATCATAATTTTTTATAGGTATCCTAATGTACATCACACTTTTAACTACCTTTCAAGAAAACTATCCTGGATTTGCGAAGGCTATAGTATTTATAAATGGTACTCTTAAATTAATATAATTTGACTGTTCTTAAACTAGTAACGAAAAATATGGAATAATATTTTAAAAGCTAATAAATTATTATAACCGCTAATTATTCCTTGTTCAGCTCCAACCACATTTCAAATCGTGCTGAATGCAGTACGTCCTGCGTTCAATGCAGAGACGAGAAGAATATTGAAATTTTTTGGAACTGATAAGAAAGAGTGGGGTGCTTATCTGGATCAGCATTTTAGTCGGGGACAACGCAGGCATGAATTAGGGGGAAGTCGGGAAGACTAAAATTGTAAAAATTGACTTGTGTAATTTAGCAATTGTGGAAAATAGTTGAAAGAGAAGATTGGAATTATTTCGGATTATTTTCACATGTTTTAATTTATTTTGGAATAAAAATGATGCTAGAAAAACATTGAAAAATGATATTCTGTAACTTTGCTAATTTGATATTTGCTTGATTATTGATTGAATGCTCTAATTCACTTTTTTCATAAACCCGACAATCAAAATTTGCTCTTGATAATTCATGAACCTGGAGAGATTAAATAAAATTACTTAAAATACTCCAGCTTTTAGCGTGCTTCCCTAACAATTGTTCAATTTTAATGCAAATTTTGCTAAGTGGTTCGGTATGTACACATATAATTAACAATTTTATGTCCAGATAGTCTTCAGCAAGCAACCAAATAATCAAGCTAGCCATTTTAAAAAAAATTAGAAACATTTTACAAAATAACTTGAAAAGCAAATATCCGATAAACGTTGCATGAATAATCAGAAACTTAATTGAAGGCGCCATTTTAACCATGCATAGGAATGGTACATAGAATATTACGGTTTAGTTTAGTGCTTTGTGTTGAACTTTTGAGTGAATGTGATAAGGTGACTTTTATATATTTTACTATTTTAACCATGTATAGGAATGGTACATAGAATATTACGGTTTAGTTTAGTGCTTTGTGTTGAACTTTTGAGTGAATGTGATAAGGTGACTTTTATATATTTTACTTTAGTTTGTTTCTCTAGGATTTGGCCTGGTTAGAGATACAAATATATATATCCAAAAAAAATATCTGGAAACTGTTGAACTATTTCCAAAATGCTAACAGATCGAATTATGTGGTTGACCCAGTTGAGACTGAAACTCATGATGATTTCCCTTTCCTCAAATTATGGCTGGAGCAAAGAGCAAAACGAAATGATCTACTTTGACACTTATTTCCACTGGCATGCTTCACTTAATCACTACGGGGGAGTTATTTTTATTCTTTTCTTGACGTTCCATTTAGGAGCAAAGAGGTTCAGTGAGGATGGAATTGGTAGTGGAAAGGCGTTTGCATCTTATATTTATGGTTTAGTGGAATTCTTTTTACTTTCTATAGTCGTCTCCATTGGAGGAAATTTTATGGGAAAACGGAGACAAATTGTGCATCTCATGAATGGCATATTACATTCCTGGAAGGATACTATGCGTAAGTTACACTGGCTTTTTAATTTTAATTAAACCTCGATGATGCTCTATTTTCCTCACATTAAAAATTTCAGGGCTGATGTCCTCTCAAAATCTTCAACTTGGGGTAATCAACAAGCGCCTTCTTTCTCATGCAGAGTTACTTGCCTGGCTGCTTGTCATTGTATCGGTATTAGCTCCACTCTTGTTTGTAGGAAGTGCATGTAGCTCAATTGACCCCAATCATGTTATGTTTAAGGAATATTTGGAAGAAGAGATTAGAGCGGAAGTGCGTTTTGTCCCATTTCTGTTAGTTGTGACGTACTTTGTTTCTTGTGCATCGGGTGTAGCCTTCATAATAATAATTGTAGTTCTTAACTACTTATTCTTTGCCACTTGCTCTCTCACCTGTATTATACCGGAAGCTTCCATTCCCAGAGTGGAAGTCGTTGGAAAGAGAAATGTAGTTTGGAGATATAGAATTAAAACCAAAGAGTTGGGTTTTCTGGATGATACCACTGTGATAGGGATGTATAGGACGCAGCAAGTTTTTAAAATTTTATTTAACAATATTTACGGGAATCTTACAGTAACCATGCATTTTATTGCTTTGCTACTGGCCATCGTGGGGTCGTCATACCTTGTCTTGAATAACTACAAACTGGTTGTGGAAGCTGGGCAGTTGTTGTGTGTGATTATTTTTATTACAGTTTTTGGTGGATTGGGAATCATTTTATTTGAGTGTAATTTGATCGGAAGGGTTTTCGAAGTTTCGAAAACTTTTCTTGAAAAAGGTAAAGGGGTAACGGTGAGAGGCTCTTTGTTTCGGAAGTTTGTACTGAGTTGCCCAGATTTTGATGTGGAGACTGCTTATCCATTTTTCATTGTGACGAGGGAGACCTTTGCACAGTTTGCGATTCGTTGTTTGGACTTTTTGGTGAGTCTTTTGATGGTGTAAAAATAAGTAAAAATAATTGTTGTTAGTTTATAATACACTGTAAATTGATGATTGTTCTTTTAAATAAAATTGGGGACAGTCAAGAAAACAAAGATCATTCTGTGGATCATCCATAAATCTCATTCACTCATCAAAACTTTTCGACCAAAAAGGCAGTCCATATTTTCCGGTTTAGTATCCTTGTGTTACACACTTGCACAGTAATATGGGGATTGGGGATTATCGAAACACGGATTGTGAACTGGCTGGCTAGATGACATTTTGGTCAATTTTTTGGTTTTAGAATAAGCTCAACAACAAAAACGAGGAGGCACACGTCATATGTATCTAATTACACCATGTAATATTTATAGACCTAATATCGTTGTCAATTGCAATTCTATTCAATACCATAAAAGCAAAAAAGTGTTTATTCATTTAATTGTGTGCATGTTTAGTTGTTTAGGGAAAAATTGTAAAGCATTCAGAATAAATAGCCGTTCTAGATTCAATCACTTGTAGCGTTGAAGTGGTAATGCCGTGGAAAAAACTAATTAAAGATTCGGATTCCTCGTCTCTTAAAGTATATAAAAC
>JAHZNA010003456.1:0-17675 GCA_027743935.1 Sinodicranocentrus sp. ZH6
AAACGCAAAACCATTAACACTTCCCACCTTCACGTGGCGTGTTGTTCTTTTCAATTTTTGGGGCAGCTCGATCCACAGCAATAGCATGTCCCTCAGCGACAATAATTTTATATGTTTAAACGCCTAGATGCCGTTTTGAACCCTATTTTATGCATACCTATGCATATTTGCAGATGCAATTAAATTAGAAGGCTCAACTTCAGGAGGAAGATGGGAAAAAAGATGCACATTTTGTTGTTGGTAATATATGAAAAGCCGTGATAATAAAGTGGTCGTGATTTACCGAATCAAAATGAATTTTATTTTCTCATTTAAATATTTACAACCAATATAATTACTTTTTAACCATATTTGTGTTTAGACTGAAGTATCAGAGGAAGAAGTAAGGGGAAATGTTATAAGAAGTGTTGTGGTGCTCTTATTGGTTTTGTTGGAATAATCCGACGCATAAATCGCAAATGATACAACCCTATGATCATTCAATTCCCCCAAGTTGGTTTTCTCGGTTACATTTTCTTTAAAAAAAAAGGAGAAAGGTCTTGCACTGCCATAGGAAGCACCCATAAATTCTGGTTTATCCGGGTATTCATAATCAATCCCAAAATTGCAAAAAAGGGGGGTAAAATCATCAGGTAAGTAGGTTTGTTTTGTTGGCCATTTTGTAAGTTTGACAACATATAGTGGTTTGCGAAATACTGGAGGTCCATCGCAGGAACTATGGGGTTCTAAACATTATCAAAAGTAACTTTTAGAGAAATGCTTTGTATGCAATTGAATTAAAAATAATTATACAAGTTAGTAGTCAACGTACCAATATTTGCTGCCTCTACAAATAGAAAGCAGGCAAAAATCGCAAATGCAGCTTTGAGTGAAAATAACATCGTGAATGGTATTTGTTCTCAGAAGTTAGTTCGCCAAAGAATACTTATATTCAATGGTTTTTGAACAGAAATCTGCTCTTATTTATACCTGAAACCTGAAAGTCCATGCACATATACGTTCAAAATTTTGAATCGTGACAGTTTTGATTGATAGCCTTTGTTGGATGATATTTTATTAATCGTTAAAATAATATGTCACCTTTCAAGTGAGCTTGTTAGTAATATGACTAGTACTTGAGCTTTGTCTTTGCTTGTTACTCGGCAAAATTACAGAATTATTTCAACCGAAGCATACCTATAACCATTATATTTGAATAACACTACTATTTGATTGTCCTGTATGCTTAAAACCTGATGATATAATATTTATATAAGGCAAGCTATCGAATGAAATGCAATCACACCGGAAGTCAAATTTTGCAGATGATTACAATACAATATCAAATGAAAAGTAATCAATTTATTTTCCAATTTTGTGACACTTTTATCTCATTCTTGACCGCAAATATACACATGTTACATGCATGAGTTTTTGAGATTTCAGAATTCTTTATTTCGGCAAAGCCATAGAAATTAAAATAAATGCTGACAAAAACGATTGATCATGGTTGTATGATAGGTTGAATAGATGACATGTAACAAGTAAATGACAAATTTAAATGTAATCTAAAAGTATGCTAATCAATAAATTTTGGTGCCAACAATGTGAGAATAAATAAGCATGCTTTTATAATAGGTTCTGTACCATGCATCAAATGCATGTTAATTGGAATTAATGTACATTGCACTTTTGCAGCATTAACCATGAGACACCGTCATCGTTCGAATTCAAAATCCACGTTAAATGGCATATAATAAATTCAAACTGGAATATAAAGACGCGAAAGATATAATGATAAAATGTTTTTTTTTGCCTTTGAACACTTGAGCGTCAAGTTTTTGTTTAAACGTATCGTGTGTAACTATGATTAGTTCAATGGACTAATTTGGTAAATAACTTAAGCTGAGTTTAAATCAAATCGCGTGTCTAAAAGCAAATGGCTCAAGCTACATTTTTGAGTTTAAACATTATGGCTGCCTTGACCCCACGCGTAAGTCATCCAAGTCCAAGGCACATGCATTCATTGCACTAACAAATTATATGTTTTAGTGGTGTGGCTATTCTAGTATTTAACATGAAAAAGCAAAGACCATATACCAGATTCAAAGGTCAAGGTCAAAGTTAACAGCCGATTTCATTGTGTTTAGTATGTACTACTAGGATACAAAACTGCTTGGTGAACGCTTGCACTGAGCAAACACTAGAAATTACTGAAAATACAGAACTGAAATGATCAAAAATCCAAGAAAATAAACAGTGTGTAAAAAAATTCAAAATGGTAGAGTCTGAGTAAGACGAGTAAAATGGCATTGTAAGAAGAAAAAATGTATTTTTTCAGGAGCAGTGTGATGTAGAATGTTTAAAAATAATAATATAATGACTCAGCCGAATTCCAAAAGACGTAAACCTAGCCGAGCCGTCGATATATGGAGGAAAAGGAAACTATCTACTTCTGGAATCAGTTAAAGCAAGATACTAACTCTCAGCATCACTCTCAAACAAGTATAATTCACGAATTTTCATATTTATTTTCTAGTGGCACAGAACAAACTTAAAATCCCATTTCAATCTTTTTTAACTTTTTGTCTTCCCTGCATAAACCATACATACATTTCCTTGTGGGATTCATTTTTGGCTTTAGAGGTTATTTTTACTTGTTTTAATCATAAAAACTTCGTTTTACAAACCATGTTTGAAAAATGTCAAAATGCGGGAAATACATGCTAAAAATCATTTAAAGAATGCTATACTTTGGAATGAAAGTGTTGAAGGCCATCTGCTCTTCGCGTATCATCCATGTGACATGTGAGATGTAAGTTTGTTTCGCTTACAATTTGGTGAAGAGCAACTTTTAGCGAAAGAATTAATGAATGGTCTTTGCTTTCCTGCATTGGTTACTGGTTACTATACTTTGATTTGTGTTAAATGTGTGGAGAAGCAAACAGTCATTGTCAGAAACTTGTCAAAAAATTCTACTCAAATTAAACCAACAATGATTAAAATGCAAATAGACTGGAGCAGAATGACGTTTGTCTAGACTTGATAACCCATTATCGTGAGCAATATAGAAGCTTTCACGATATCGCACTTGAAAAAAGTTTATTAAAATATGTTGAACATAAACCGCACCATGCATGCATCATATTTCCATCGTAGCAAAATTCTTGTCACAAAAAAGGTGAAGTTGTTCGGAAGTTGATTTGAATATGAAAGTGTATGTTTAACAGGGTTATTTTATTAGCTTTTTCTAGGCTTCAAGTTGTTTGGAAGTACGTAAGTGCATGAATTTGTAACAAATCTTGACATTTTGGATTGATAAGCTTGAATAATAAAGATTACGTCAAAAATCTGGATGAGGTTAGATTATACCGGTTATTAATCATTGATATCTATAACTTTCGTGTTTTGTCAATAACAATTTTTTGTCATTTTTCTACAGTTGCATAAAAGCAATTAAAGTATAAAAAGATTATAAGCTTTCCAGTTTTGTGATTTATTTCATCTCTTGGACTCAAATACCCACCTGTAATCTGTTTGTAGAGTTCATTTCAGAAATCAAACTCGGCCAAAGAAATAAAATAAGCTATGCTCATAGCATATTATATGCTAATCTACGAATTAATTTTTGCGTCAAAATTACACGTATAAATATACACGCGTGCATGTAAATTTCCGTCAATTACAAAGTAGGTTTTTCGTTATGTTGCAAATGCACGTAAATTGGAACACTTTTGTATTTTGCCAACATATACATGAGAAGCAAGCAATGGACCTAATTATAGTATTATGTTAGGCCCATTTGAGAATCCATTCAAATATAATCCCCGTCATGCAAAACCCATGTCATTCATGAATAAACTATGAAATATTTAAAATGCCATTGAATAAAATGCGGCAAGATTTAATATTTAGATCCTTGAGCAGTAAATGATTAATGTTTACCAATGTCTTTATTTTTTAAGCTAGTCTTTACTGTGGTCCATAATTAATTATATGTTAACAGCAGTCATTTTAACTAACAAGAGGAAATATTTATCAGCTACGAAATGTCAAGCAATGAATTTTACACACATATCAATTTCACAACTCAAAAACAAACTTAATTTAGATCAATTTGAAATATTGGTTTTATAGAGTAAGTAATGCAATAAGGAATTCCCTCACTTGTTCCAGAAACTTTGGGAAAGTCTCCCTGCTCGTTGTAAAGAAAGGATAACTTGTTTCCAGCTTCATTATCCGACAACTCATTACAAACTTTCCAAAGAGGGACTTTCTCGCAGTGAATGATTTTCCTGCTTTGATGAAACCCCCTGATGTGTCCAATACCCCTCCTATCTTTATAGACTCCACATATTCTACCAGAAGGCAAGAAACCACACCGGAAACTAAAGCTGCTGACACCACCACCCCTGTTCCGAATACCACTTCGGGGACATGAATGAACGTAAATGTGAGCCCGACCACGATGGCTATGTTGCACACGTGATGAAGTGAGATCAATTTACTAGCAAAGATTTCATTCATGAGGACGTTCAATAATTGTTGAACCCTGTACATATGAATTACCCTTTCATCTTCCATTACCCCGAAACTATGAGTGTGGATCAAGTACCGGATTACAGAACTAGTTGAAGCTCGATTTATACGAACCCTTTCTGGAATCAAAGATTCAATGCAGACATTTGCCAAATGGAGATATGTCAATCCCACCATGATATAATTGTTGATAACAATTGCCGCGGTGGACGTGGCCGACATGATGAACACAATGAATAGAATAAACTTAACTTCCAGTTTAACGCTTACCTCCAGCCAGTCCTCAATCAGGATATGGATCGGCTCGATTTTCACACAAACACAGAAGCCAAATGCAATCGGAATGAAGGTTGTCAGAATCCCAGCAAAAATCACTAATCGCTCCACATTTTTGGAATCTTTCTTATGTTTTTCGCTCAATTCGAGGTGATAACGCTCCATCATTTCCATGAGACGTTGAGAATATCTGAACATTTGATTCATGATGTAAATAACCCTGTCCTTGTTTTCCTTCAGAATGAACGAAGCTGCGAGGATCTCGACTATCGTGAAGTTCTCCACCCAGCCGAATACCAAGGAGGTGAATGCTGTTGGAGATGTATCTTCTCCCATTTTTATGAAAAGATGGATGGCCATTATGATCGGGAAAGTGTAACCGGATGTCAGCATCAGTCGAGCGTTCCATTGGAGGAAAACATGTGCTGGAATTATTTCTTGTAAGTTCCAATTCCAATCTAAGCATGCTGTGAGGGAGCAATACTTTTGCGCTTTGACACGGTAGCCAAAAGCCGTTTTGGATCGTTCTGTAATCATCCTCGTGTGAATTTTGGGACAGTTGAGGGAGTAAGAATTTGAAAAATAGAAAGGAAAATTGTTAACAGGATGCTAGTCTTGAAGTCAAAAACTTATTGTTAGTTTGTCTTCAACATCCAGTTTTTCATTATACTTACTGTAATTGTAAGTCTATTCTTATAATTGGAAACAAAAAGAAAAGTAAAATTAACATTTTTGTCAAACTTGAGTAAACGATGTGTTAGGCTTTTTTCTCACTTTTCCTTCTTGATCCGTAGGAAAACAGTCATATGTATTATAAATAGTCTTGAGTAAAATAATCAAATGCCTTGTTCTAAACCGCCCTCAATCAAGGAAAACAGAACGTCGAATACTTGATAAAATACGCAACAAGGTGTATTTTAGACGTGAATAAACAAAATAAATTCGAAATAGTGGAAAGAATGAAAATAATTAGGCAATTGAAAGTTGAACAAGTTTCGCGTGCAATTTACAAAAGAACATTATTTGGAACTGGAGTCTAACCATTTGAGTTCTTACTTTAATTGGCGGTAGTTTTTTACTGATTTTATCTACACAAAAAGGGCGGGTTAGCAGTGTTTACTTTTTGTAATGTGCTACATGAAAAGTATACGCCTATTACTTTAATTCTAAGGGTTGTAAACCAATGAGAATTTTAATGCTTTACAATTATATAAGTTATTTTTGAATATACTTGAAATAACTATACTTGAGGATAACATGCTTTTTATTTGTTCAACATTGAGTTTTTTCAGCTTCAGAAAGCACAATTTTGTTTTTTTTAGTTCAGGACAGAATTAAATTTTATTTATTTAGGATAGCATAAAATGTTTTGATTTGACATTAAAGGCATGAGTCTCAATTAAACGCACCAAAATTACCTAAGCTTCGTATTAACCTTAATAAAAGTCAGTATTCGTAATGAGACAGAACGAAAGAAAACAAATTAAACGCAAAATCACAATTATATGTATTTATATGGATAAAAAAGCATAAAGCATGAAGAATACAAAAGTAAAAGGCAAGCAATCATCTTTTCATTGTGAAATTGCTATTTAGAAAATTAGCTTATATTTTGTCAAAATACCATTCAATTTAACATTACGATGATACTTTGCTTACACAAAGTTATACCTGATCATTGGTCTATATTGTAATTACGATAATCGGAAGTTGACGTCAACTATTCATAAATATTTCAAAGTGTGTGTCAATCGTATCAATCAATAATTTATTGGTCAGAAATTGTTTCGATCCTACTATCCTACTCACAAAATCTTATTCCAGCATAATCGCCTATTCCCCGAAGCCAAATGCCAAATGTACATGGTCTCAAACTTCTACCTAAGTTTGTTTCAATACAAGAACAACAGATCGTGAGTGTGTAAAGTAAACGCTATACACTTGACACTCTAGCAGTTCACGAATAAAGTTTATAAATGTGACATTTGCAACAAGTCTATCTCAACGGAAAAGAAATATGAGCGATGTTTGCCGTAAAAAGCTCAACCAAGGGTAATCTGAGAAATCAGACAAATAATTTAGGACATGAATGTTCTTTCTATAAAAAAGATTCATTGAAACGTACACTCACAAAATTCTCATTTGATCGATTATTTTCTCAGATGACACAGCCAACTCAACTAGTCTCAGACACCATATCAGGTCCGTAAATGGTGGAGAGAAGTTGTATAAGCGTGACATTTGTGGTCATCATTTTGCTTCTCATAGCGTCCTTGTCCTTAAGACAGTTAACAAGGTACTTCACATGTCCTTTAGGCACACTATACTAATGCGCTTTTGTGACAAAGATTGAAGGAAAGCTTCTTTTCACATTTGCATGTATTAAACGCGTCTAGCCATGCCATTCACACTTTGGGCTCACAAAAAAACGCAAGAAAACTTCTCATACTTCGAAAGCAAATGCTGGTCCAATCCAGCAAAAAAAACAGGCTTCCCTAAATTCAACCTAAACCAGATAACTTTCAACTTTACGATGAAAATAATTATAATTGAGTTAAATTCGCAATATAAACTAATCACATCATCATCGGACAAAAACGAAATTTATAAAGCACCTGTTTTGAGTGAATTTACAAAAAAACGAATGCATGCCATTTTAAATTGTTTCATCAAGAGCCTATATTAACGTAATCAAGTTAAATATGAATACCAGCTGCAGTGCAGCCCCGTTTACAAGTTTCTCACAGTTGGCATCGATGGTTTTAATTCCTAGAATATAAATAATTTGCTGACAAAAAATTGATACAATGAAAATGCAATAAAAGAAGAAGCAAGAAGCAACGAAACTATATAATTGGTATTAATACTTGCTCAGTTAAATACGGAGGAAATTTTCCAAACTGCGAATGAATTAAGGTTTATTTGTTCGTTCGTTCGTAATATTAATTTTATAAACGTCAGTGGTATACTTAGAGTTTACAAAATCATCTTAGATTCATCTAGAGCCAAAGCAAAATTACAATTCGAAAGTAAATGTCTTTTATGAAACCAGTTCTTTTGTGATAAACGCAAACTCAAAAACATCAAAAACCTAAAAATTGAATAATATGCGACTTTATGCGAGTTCCACAAGAAGTCCCTCTTTTATAGCAGTTCGCTCTGCTATAATAAGCCATAATCACTAGCCAATTCTTGGAATAGATGCCATTCATGTGCAAAATACAATTACAAAATAAGAATGCTCTCATTTCAACCATGCAAGTTTTGTGCTTTGGATGCTTGAATAAACATTACATTCAAAATATGTGAACACTTAATAGTAATTACTAATGTGGCCGTGGGGTTTTCTCCAAGTCTCTGAGTTATAGACTAGGAACCTAAAGGAACGTCATCATGGACCTTAATTGACTCAAATTAAAGAATGTTAATTTTACAAATATTATTTAAGAGCGTAGCGTAGCTCTTAATTAAATTCATCGTTCCATGTGTTGATCTGTCTGTGTGTTATTGCTCTACATAGTCCAGTCCAGAGTCCAGATATTTTTTCCCAATCAATATAGGGTTCGGGCGGGTCCATATTTCAACACCCACTACTTTAAATCCAATTCCGTCGAACTGTTTGGTAACAATTAACGGTTGCGAAATGTTATACTTCAACATACACGGTGTAAAATATCATTAGAAACCTATTTAAAAGTAAAATCGAAGGGTTTATGTAGTTTTTAAAAAGATAAGCTTTAATCGCTATAACCTTCAATATGTATATTTATGAAAATGTACTCAATCAAGACACAGATATGTTTGTCATTGCATAATATGCACTTCAGCTTCAGCATTTGACTTCAGTTTTTTCTAACCGACTTACTCGTGCTCGCGTCGTATATCATCGATGTTGTCAAGGTTAGTGATTTTGACATATAGTGCAGGGAAATGTGTACCTCACGTTTTTTCATTTTTTTCTCGATTTTATTTTACTTCATCCTGATCAGCTGAAATCAAATTGTCTATCCATAATCAATCACAATCGCAATTTAGTGAATTGAATCACACGTGAGTATTCACATTAATTCTTAAGCTTTTCAGCAGTTGTCAATTGTCAATCGTAATCAATATTTCAAATTATAGTAGTGGTAGTAGATAAGTATAATAGTGCAAAGCAAAACCCTATTTCTCAACAGTCTAACCTCAATTAACTTAATTTGCCATTTGTCGTATCATCTTGCCATCAGTAGGCGTCTTCAATATGAAGCCTGAAGAAACTAATAAAGAGAATCAAGTTGAAGCTAGTGGCGATGAGGAGGAGAATGAACGTGAGAAAAATGAAAACGTGGAGAATGTCAAAGGTCAAGATCCGTTGAACATCTTTCCGGAAGAAGTAAGATAAATAGCCTTAACTAAATAACTAATATGTTGTATGTTGTATGTGCAAAATATCAATCGATAAAATAAGCATTTCGGCTGGGATGGAACCTTTTTGTCAGCTGTTTGTGTAGTAATCGTGTATTAGTTAATGATTGTTATTTTTGCTTTATGGCAGCTTTGGAAATTAATTTTTAACTGCTTGGCTCACGATCCGGAGGCGTTATTAGCGTGTTCCAAAGCAACACCTAAGTTCACAAATGCTTTGAAGAAGAGTGAAAAGTATTTTCGATTCCATGAGGTATTTATTTTATAGCAGATACATTTAGCTTCAGATAAATGCTAGTTTTGGTGCTTTATTCCTTATATAAATATTGTACAATGATTGCAAAAAAGGCGCTACAATAATCGTATTTTTTCCAGATCTTTCCCCTTATTCGAAAGTATCTCTCTTTCAAGGATACTCTAAATCTTCGCTTGGCTCACTCATCTTATAAAATGTCCGTGAACAAGTATTACCAGGATTTCGATTCCCACGCGAAATCGGATGTATACTGGGATGCAGACAAGGATACGATTGTTTATTTTAAAGCCTTGTTAACTGACATGGAAAATCAGCAACGACAACGACCACCTGCAGCTGCAGGGGCTCCAAGAAAGCGAATATTGCACAATGGCCCGTTTACCTCAAATCCGGCGTATTACAAAACTTTAAGAGATAGTCTCTACTGCTTTGTTAAATGCGAGGACTTCCGCAAGTTTTTTGGATCCATGCCTGCAACCAACGGAAATCCATTTATGACTCGATGCGTTCAACTTAACACGTGTGGCAGTATTGTACGAGGCTTAGAAAATGAAAACAACACGTGGTGTGAAGCTTTTGACGGTTTAACGGATCAGTTACTCCAGAATTATGGAGCCTTCGTTCACTATTTCATCCTAGATGATAGGAAGCTTCCTCATGTGGAAGTGTATACTCTAATTCACAAAATTCTACAATATATGCCCAATTTGAAAATATTATCAGTTGGTCCTGACCAGACACCCGTTTTTTCCGAAGCTTTGCCTTCGCCGCCACAGATGCCTCCAACTTTTATGATTTCGACATTACCTTTACAGCGGACAGAATCCATTACTGTTTTGAAGCTTCGTTTCGTGCCTGTCCTAATCTTGCTTGAGCTTTTACGCAAGTGCCCTCAACTGGCAAAGCTGGAAATTACATATGCCCATGCAACTTTAGGAATTGGTTGCCCATGCTGTGATCCTGGTCCAAGGCTGGATCATTCAACGTTGGCTATTGTCAACAACGAAGTTTTGCCAAAAGTTAAGGAACTGTATCTCATCTATAAATACCCTGCCTCAGGAAATGAACCTTACATGAAGCTCAACTGTCCTTCTCTGGAAATCATTACGTTTGCATTTGAAACGAAATTAAAAACTTTGATTTCGGAAACAACCATGTATCGTGAGACGATGAAGACTCTTACGGCATTTTTGGACGAAAAAGGAATTTCAGAATGTAACCTGCAGTTTGATCTTCCAAAGCTCGAAAATCTTGAACTCCGCATGTGTGTTCGCCCTACTTTCCCTTCTCTGGATTTCATCGCACCGCTTAAATCTGTTAAAAAACTTCATTTGGTATTTGGTGGCTGGATGGCTGAAGACGAAATCGGTAAAGTAGCTGAAAATGCCAATGAAGGATTAAAAATTAGTGGGCTTTTCCATCGCATGTATGAGTCCAACATTTGGGAAATATTGCCAAACTTAAGACGGCTTTCGTTAGAAATGGTATTTCCCATAAGCTTTCAGCGTAATAACAATCTCCCAGATACACCTTCCAAACGATGGGAATATTATCGTGCTGACTTACCTAAGACGACAAAGTAAAAAGGTTTAATGATGAAATGTACATGACTTCCACATTGAATATTGCTCTCCGAGTTGAAATCATTTACACAATGTTACAAAGCTTATTTATGACGTCTCAATAAAATCTGTATCTCATAGATGACTACTGATTTATTACTGTAGCTTAAAATTTAGTTAAAGTTGGAAATTCCCTAGCATAAAAAACTGCTCCAGTGTTGGAAATTTCAGCCTGCCTGCCTGAAATTTCCCGACCCTCCTGCCCCATATATATTATGTATAAAAAACCTTTATGTGTGTCAATATCATTAAAATACATGAAATACATGCAAATCAGAACTAGAGAAGACATTATTTTTTCTCCGGGATTTCGAACCATTGTGTTGCTGACGCTTACTGCTAAATTTATTTGGTATTCCTTCTGTATAGGAATTGTGTTGATACGATGCACTTTTCGCAAATATATGCAGTCTGATTGCGAATACATTTTGTGATGAATCTTCTTTCCACGATTTTTTAAAAAGAATTTCAAGTATTATGCCATTCGAAAAGTAATGGACAAGCCAATTCACTTTGTTATTTGATGTACAATCATCAATCATGTGTATCATCTTGCCTTACGAATTTTACAAACTTTCAGATAAAAACAAAACCTATATTTTCTGAGAATTTCTCCAATGAAATGAGTTACATGAACTTGAAATGAAAGACAATAAAAATTGCGTACTTGCATAATTATGCTTATTGTACTCGTTAATAATGTAAACTGGGAGAAATTAGTAACAATAAATCACAAAAGTTATCACATCATCATGTATTAAATATGTAGATTCGAAAAGTCCGTCCAGTTGACCTCATGCAATTACGTTTTATGTAAATATTGTGACTCATTCCTCATCCTTTGTTAAGGAACAACGAAATGTCACGTATGCCTCTCCTATTGAAAACTTCCTTTGTTCCGTTATGCAGACGTTACGCAAAAAGTCACAACAAAAGCATGGTTTTGCATTCATAGTATTCGTACTACCACTAAACGTATTATGTGTTTTAAATGGCATTACAAAATTTCTGTTTTCACATTTGACTACATGGCGTTCTTACTTCCTCTATTTCCTAACTTCCGCTGAAGTTATGAGCTCATTTTTTTGAATGTCATTTCATTTTTGGTTTGCTGTCGAAGGGGTCTATTTTTAATCCTTCTTCCTTCCTCCTTCAAAATTATTTTGAATTGATTGTCTATTTCAGTTACTCTGAATTTTTTCAATTCATTTTTGAAAATGGATCTGGAAGCTCCAAAGAAAAAGCAGGAACGGAAGATCCTAAAGCAGAAATTCAGAAAGATGAAAGAACTCGTGAAACTTACTGATGGACATGTTGTGTTTGGAACTGCGCTTTGGAACGATTCGCTCTTTGCTTATATTCCTGAAGATGACGAGGATTACGTTCAGCAGAAATTGGAGGATTATGCGTATTCTCCTTCTGAAGATTCTGACGATGAGGACAGCTCTCAATCCCAATCCCAACAGGTTGTTGAGCTACAAGATAACTTTGAGAAGAAAAAAGTTCAACCTTCTGAAACTGTTTGTAACAAATTTCAACCTTCTAAAACTGTTTGGAACAAAGTTCAACCTTCTGAAACTGTTCGGAACAAAGTTCAACCTTCTGAAACCGTTCGAAACAAAGTTAAACCTAAAATGAAGAAGTTTACTCCAGAACACCCACCATCTTCAGCAATATCCAGTGGGAGTCAGGAGCAGAAGACCTTCAAGGGAAATATGAATCGCCAGCATCCTTTCACATTTACTAGAGTCTTCCTAAACAAGGATTATGCCAATTACATGCAAAACCCGATAAATTCCTTCAAATTCAAGCCAGCCGAAACTAATGCGTATAATCTCAAACACATTGTTAAGCTTCAATGCAACTTTGAGAAGAAAGAAGTTCCGCCTGCTGAACCTGTTCGAAACTACGTAAAATCTCAAATTAAAAAGTTTACTCCAAAGGCCAAGACATCTTCAGCGGTATCCAGTGGAGTTCCGAAGCAGAATGTCTTCAAAGGAAATATGAATCACCAACATCACTTCACATCTTACACTAGAGTCTTCCACAACAAGGATTACGCCTATGCCAACAATATCCTAGAGTCGAAACAGTTCTTCAAATTCAACCCAGTCGAAAATAAGCCGAAGCCAAAGTATAAAAAACCGAAAGCTTCAAAGCTATATTCAAATCCTGGATTATTTTCTCGGAAAGAGAATGAAAACCAGCCATTGAAATCTGACAAACAGCTCAACACCGAAATACCTCAACCCACCGAGGAATCCTCATGCGAATCACCTGAAATTCACAAGATCCTGGATGTTCACATTCCACAAGAAAGTGCACCTGTGACACCTGAAACGTCCAAAGAAAGTGAGAATGTCAACGAGCCTTCTTTACCCACAACGGAAGTAGAAGTTCCACGTACACCGGCATCCCCAGAAAAGCAGAAACACACAGGTGCTAGCCTAACGAACGAGGAAGATCCATCTCCCCCTAAAAAGTTATCCAGTAGCTGTGTTAATGTCCGGGACATTACGCAAACTCTCACAAGAGTTTTAAAAGGTTTCTCTGTCAAAACTCCAACTCTGAAGTACGAAAACTCACCTGTTTTCCACCATCCCATGGTATTAGTTCCTAAGCTGAAATTAGGCAACGCACTGCCAGCTTGTTATTCTCCTAAGGAGAAGCTTCTTCAGAAGCTGGCTATTCCCAGGCCAATTCGGGTGCGACTTGCCCAACTGGCTCTCGAGCAATCTAAAGAAGAAGACAAGCTTGTAGGACAACAGTGATGAGGTGAGAGATGCTGCAACTGGACATGGATTTTTTCAACAGCAATGAATTTACGTACTAATGCTGTCATTTATTTCTCTTTTCTATTTCACTTTAATGATTTTTTAATTATGAAGTTACATATTGTTTTATTTCTTTGAAAATAGAGATTTGATATCTTGGATGTAGTTAGGTTTGACATTAGTCATTTGGAATGAACTAAATAAACATGTAATAGTCTTTGTAACACCTCTGAAACCGTTTCTATTTTACTCAAGTTTTCTTTATTCCTGTACAAGTAAAGTGTAAAATTTCTGATTTTGTACATCTGTCAACTATAGATGTACACAAGTGAGCAACTCAACTCGATCAAGGTCAGCTCAGCTCTGCACTGTGCACTGCAGCAGCAGGAGCAACAAAAAATATGAGAATAGGATTCTTGTGAAGCGAGCATGATGATAGATAATATAGAAACATTCCATATACCAAATGCCAGTGTACGAGAGTGTACCAAATGTACCAATTTTTATGCATCTTTAAGTACCTTATGTACAAACTTTACATGAACTTCCTCGCAAGGGTAAACAAACTGAACAAACTAAGCATGATTAATTTAGTGACATGATTTAACAATTTTCGCGACAATGAACATGCATCTATAAGCATGTTCATCGATCAAATTAGCATTCTACTACTCAATATATTTTTAGTACATCATTGTATAAAAAAATTAGGTTAACAACTAGCTAACAGTGGTTCGAACAGTTACACGCACTTCCACAGAGAAACAAAGTTAGACAGATTAGACACTATTCAGATATCTTGCTCTTCCAATAATTCTACGAATGAATAAAATACGGAACATATATCTTTTTAAAGGGGAGAGGAGGTATCACATATATAATTTTTTATTTGAAACATACAACGATACAACACATCTCTGTAGCGAAAATACATTCTATAATTCTAAAAGGTGAAAGGTAATGGGGCTAAACAGATAACATCACACAATTCACACATACAGCTAATCCTTAGACAGGACTACACAACTACACTACGCTACAGGAGTAGTGGTTGTAGCAGTTTTCCTAATCCTCTTAAATTCGTCTAATGTCTCTTTTAAAATATTGATACCACGATTTTTTTGACGAATTGATTTTTCCCAATCTGTTTGATACAGCCGATACAGTGCCATGGTGGCTTGAGCATCAGTAATCTACAAATAAAATGAGTAATAGTTAATCACATATACTATGGCATGAAATGAGAATTCATACTATACTGACTAGTCACTAGTATATAGTATAGCAATATCATTGGTTTTCCAGTTCCAATAAAGCAGTACAAGTACAAAGCTCTATTCTATCTTCTATCTACCTTTTTAAGTATTATTATTAGCGAATTAGCGTACTAAAGTAAAACAATCACAAGAAATTAGATTTTGGGAGTGAAGACTAAATTCCATATAAAACGGTTCTACGCATTGGCAAAATGTCTGCTTTGGTAATATAATCAGTTCCCTATGTTTGCTTCAATTAAAACGTCCTGTACAATATATTTTTTAATTTAATTAAGTGACTCACCGAACTATGCTCCCCTTTCTGAATCTCCACGTTTAATAGTTTTATAACCAACGTCTTTAGTTTTGGCGTCTTGCAGTGTAGCACTTTCTTGAAATATCTGTAAACAACGTAAACCAGTTAATCACAACAAACATTTTAAATGTTTTATGTTATATACAAATCCTTACAGAAACTGTGAAAAACACTTACAAAGCCGTATCTCTTATCCTCGCTTTGGCATGATTCAAAAACAAAACAGACAAGTCTGATTTTAAACTATGCCCAACCAAAATATGACTCCTCAAAATATCCGCAACTTCTTTCGCAACAACAGAAAATGGAGCCGCATCTCTCAAATCCTGTTCTCGAATCCCACTAAACTGAGTTCTATAATCAGTCACTTCCACTTTTGGCTTAACAAACTTGTCATAAAGACAATAACCATATACATTTACAATCGAAACTCTTCCTAGCGCACTTTCTTTCATTGGTCCTACCCCCACCATTTCACAATCCATTGCAACAATCCCAGAATCTACAATGAACTCTTGATGAGCAGGTGTTATCGGGGTACGAAGTAATCCATAATGAGTGTAATCGAAAAATCCAAAATCGTTCAGTCCTCCTGGAGGTGGTTTTTTCATTACGCGAGTAGTCGGAAGTGCTTTAGATTTTTTATTGGTAGATCGAGATACATGTTCACTTTCAGA
The DNA here is from genome assembly GCA_027743935.1 of Sinodicranocentrus sp. ZH6. Classification (NCBI taxonomy): domain Eukaryota; kingdom Metazoa; phylum Arthropoda; class Collembola; order Entomobryomorpha; family Entomobryidae; genus Sinodicranocentrus; species Sinodicranocentrus sp. ZH6. The sequence goes on from JAHZNA010003456.1 coordinate 16,103, forward strand.
AGTGCTTCTTGTTTCAGATAATAATTGTACATCTTCGGTACTAAGAGTGCTTCCTGTTTCTGACCTCACGCTCCCTTGAGATGAACCTCGACTTTGTGATTTACTACGTGATTTGTCAGTGGACAAAGTTCTACTCCTTTGGTCCTTGGAATCACTGACCTTTTCAGTATCATCATTTTCATTAGCTGGTTTTGAACGAGAAGGCGAATTTGCGTTTGAAGACTCTGCGACTCGAGCTGATACAACTGGGACTACTGGGAGTGATTTCCCCTAAAGAAGACAAAGACAACTCCATTTTAAAATTCAAATCATGAACTCATGAATTTATAAACTGTGTGAGCAATTTTATAAATTTTATATAATACCTGCTTTTGTAACAAAGCTTTCCAATTACTAGAAGAATCCTCTCTTGACGAAGGGATTTTTGCCACTGTAACTGGTTTCATTCCCACTTTCTTTCCACTTTTCTTTCCACTTTTCTTTCTCTGCGACTTGAACTTTTTCGACAATTTTCCCTTTACCTGGCTTTCTCCTTGACTTTTCTCACAGCCAGAGTTCGTCTTGTTCCCCCCTTCCTCAGTAGATTTTTTCACAGGTTCAGATGAACTATTTCCCCCTCCTCCCTTCTTCTTCTTGGACATTATCTGTTCAGAGGGCCACGATATTCACAATTCCCAAAGTTCTCTATAATTGACAGTACAAATGGGTTCTTATAATCTTATAACGACAATTAGGTTAATTGCTGAATATTTAAAACCAATATTTTTTTTTCAATATGCAATGAGAAATACCATTTGGGTAAACAAACAAGTCAGTCACAACTGTGGAGAGTGCACACTCACACAGCACGTTGAGTAAAATGGGTAAAGATTGAACTTCCATTCTCCCGCCTGGGGAAAAAAATCTTACTTGTTTTACTTTGTTTTCCATACCTTTGTTGCTTTTAGTCAAGCTGTGCTTATTTATTTCCATGCATGCGATGGGAGAGTCATGCGAGAGACGACTTACTACGAGAGCGAGAGCCGAGAGCTCTACAAAATATATATAGTTTCTGGGTCGCAAGTCGCAAATCGCAAATCGAAGTTTTAGCTCCAGCTCCCTGATAATTAGGGATTCTGTACCCTACATGAATTCGAAACACACCCTGATTACTGATTATCTATCATAAAAAAATGTTTAGTTTAACAACATCATGAATTACAGCGTATTTTGTACTGTACAGATGCATGTACAAAATACTTTTATGTTCACTGATGAAATTTCTCCCACTGTACAACTTGTACAACACCATTGTGACCATCAGTAATCATATTCATAATCATTAAGTAAGGTATACTCACAGAGCTGTGCCTTGAATGTCCAAGTTACTTAAACAAGTCCTTAGTCAACAAAGTATGTAAACGTTCAAAAAAATTGTCATCGTTACACAATAATCATATCGAGAAACTTATAGGCTTGTCATCAAGTAGCGACAAGACTGTTGATTTTCAAGAAATCGTTCAAAAATTCACAGAACCTTAGAAGAACCTTAGAATTGTCAGTCTATACATAATCATTAAAAAATGAGCATGAT
>JAHZNA010003457.1:0-11573 GCA_027743935.1 Sinodicranocentrus sp. ZH6
CCCAACCAAAAAATGTAGCATTATGTGAAGTGCTGTGAACTTAATTAATAGCGTAATGCCTACATTACATTATAGTGATTTAAGTAATGTTATCTTACACATTGAATGAAACTTTTCCGGTGATGGTAGTATCGTAGTATTTAGTATTTATGCAGTAGTGTGAAACTTTGACATTTTTGGTTATTTACTCTTGTTTGTACTTCAGACATTTACAATACTTAGCGGACAATATGGTTTAAAATTAATTCAAAAATTTGCATGACCAACTTGGCATTTTCACGATAACTATAAAATGTTAACGTGTATGATTGAGGCTTTTTGACAATTATTTTTTGAGTAAAATTTGCCATGAATTCCATTATTGAAATATTGCCAATATTATTTGTTAGACATTCTCATTTGTTCGTCGTATTCCTGATCCTAATTCAGAGCACATAAGTAAGTTTGTCATGTGGATTTTCATTTTTAACACGGGATGAAATCAGAGGTTTCGTTTGCTCAAGCAGGTTACCCACGAGTTTAGCTGGTTCATTCTCCTTCAACAAGATCTATCCCGTTAATTCCAAACCAGATCCATTCGCTTACCACTACCACATGAGCTTGTAGAATACGTACTTCACAGTTCTCCTTGATGTCCTTGCCATATTACGCTGCGCAAAAACTGGTGTAAACATTTTTGCTATACGCATATGACTTAATCACTTCCAGGTATCTATACTCGCATAACAAGTCCACTGAATCAGGATTGTATTTTCTCTCACACTCTACCAATATCCTCATTTCCTTGCCCTTTTCTTGAAAGTTGGTAAACACGGGCATAAAAGCATTGTTCAATGTCAACTGCAAGACTGCAACGCGTCGTTGCTTTGCACATGCTTATTAGGTTATTTGGAATAGGTCCACAGAAGAAAAATTGCTGAACGGTTCTCTTCATGGTTCAGTTTGTTTCATAATTTGCAGTAGTTCACTTTAAATTGCAAAACACGTTGTGAATTGAATATACCCGAGGACTGAGAATCTTGCTCACTACACATTTTTTACTTTTGCTAAATCCATCTGCGAATTTTATACATTGTGTTGTCTCATCATTATTACATTACATACCCTATCATCATTCATCATGCTTTTCTCAAAGTTTCGGCTTTCCAGGAATCTCCTGGTTTATACATCCAGGAATTTTTCAACTACACAGAAGGTAAGGGAATTTGGTAGTGATTGATCACACATGGAAGAAACTAGTCTGGCTGTTGTAAAATTGTGAAATCTTAATTTTGTTAATCCGTCGATTGATTTTTAAAAAGAGAAATGTAAAGGTTGCCGTACTTGGTGCAAGTGGTCACATCGGCCAACCACTATCCCTCCTCCTGAAGCAATCACCGTTAATTCAGCACCTGGCCATGTATGACGTAGTTCACTCCCCCGGAGTCGCTGCAGATTTGAGTCATATTCAAACTCCATGTCAGGTTAAGGGATATGGACCAGGTCAACTTCAAGATGCTTTGAGTGGTACCGACGTGGTAATTGTTGCTGCTGGCGTAGCTCGCAAGCAAGGACAAACAAGGGAGGATCAATTTATCATCAACTCGCGCATAGTTAAAGACCTTGCTACGAACTGTGCTCAGTTTTTGCCGAATGCAATTTATGGAATAATCACCAACCCTGTAAGAAATGCATTTCCGAAGATTAGTGTGTGCTGTGCAGCCTGTGCATAAGCACGAGCTAAGATTCCAGTATTATCTTCTTTACAGATTAACAGCACAGTCCCACTATTTTGCGAGGTTTTCAGAAAGTTTGGAATTTTGAATATAACAGCACAGTCCCACTATTTTGCGAGGTTTTCAGAAAGTTTGGAACTTTGAATGAAAATAAAATAATGGGCATCACAACATTGAATGTAGTACGAACAAATAGTTTTATCGCCGAGGAAAGGGTAAATTAAAACTGGTAATAATGAGTGTTGCACTGTAGTTTCCATTTGGTGATAGTAAAAATGTAGCCTGCTTTTCATTCACGATCCTGCAATTGCGTTCTATTTCAGAATAAATTTCGATTTGAATTTACAGCATCTTGATGACCCTACTACGGTAAACTGCCCAGTTATTGGAGGACATTCAGGTATCACTATTATCCCACTGCTTTCTCAATGCAAGGATGCGCAAGAACTTTCAGAAGACCGACAGAAACATGTTGTTCTTCGTGTTCGAGTGAGTTCTTCGGTTTCTCGATTTAACTGACCCTGGATACTTGCTTTCCTGGAATATACATGTGTGATGTAGTATATGCTCATTATAAGCTGTTTCCAAACAGGAAGCTGGTCATGACATAGTCGAAGCGAAGCAAGGATCCGGGACCGTAACGTTGTCCATGGCTTGGTCTGCTGCTAAATTCACGAATTCAGTAATTCGCGCACTAAACGGTGAAGATAATATCATTGAATGTGCTTATGTGAAATCAAATGTCACGGAATCCAAGTATTTTGCAAATCCTTTGAAGATTGGGGTACAATGAAAAACATTCGAACTTGCAACCAACCTTTTTAAATATTTTATTTTTGTCAATTATACTTTAAATTGTATTTTTCATAGCCAAACGGAGTAGAGAAAAATCTTGGAATGGGAACGATTACTCCATACGAAAAAGAACTTCTTCGTGAATGCATTCCAGTATTGGCTAGATACATTGAACAGGGAGAGGAAGTTGCTGCTGCCAGGATTTGAATTAAATAATAATGCTCCATTGCTTAACGTTTATTTTTGTGAAACGCAGTAGTTATCGGATAAAAGCCATTTCATTTGCAGTATTCGAAAATACATAGCGTACATAGAAATATATATTGCATGACTCTGCCCCGAAGTAAATCGGTAATTCACCTCTACCAGAAACAATAGTAGTATACACAAGTACAGCATAACAACAGCAGTACAATTAGCACATTAGCAGATAGACAATATTAGACAATAATCATATTATTACAACTTACTTAGAAATGAGTACAAAATATTAGCATGTATAGTTATGTAGTACATGTATTTACCTACCAATAATTGCCACACTTATTTGTTCTGACTTTTCCTTTCCCAAACTAGATAAAGTTTAGAAAGGCCTAAATGGAGAAATACAACATGCTTCCCTTTGCAATATTCTTACAATTGGTGAGCATTTTTAAGGCATGAATGAAAAGCGGTTAATAAAACTTTTCGAAAAATGTACCCGTGCATTGTTTTATCATGGAAATTAAAACCTACATTTGCATTTGTATTTATAAAATTTATATTTGTATAAGTCAATTTATCTCGAATTTATGCTTTGGAGTTGTGTTAAAATGCATTATTTAAAGTTCGCATGAATAATACACATTGTACACAATTCATAAAATATTATTTAGGCACAAATCGCTTCATAATGTGGTATTATGCAATAAGACGTAAATGGTTCATTATGTTACTCACATTAAGGTAATTTGCTCTTACAAACCTCTGTTTTCATTACCAAGCATCGAGATAATAAGCAGGAAATGTGACGAGGCAAATAACTGACAATGAGTGGACATAATGAGTATACCTATTGTCTATAGTTGATCTTTGTTAATGTTGTTTTTGCCAAAATAGTTCGAAATTGTCAGCGGTGAAGTGCATTCTTTCAGGAATCCAGTCTTTGAAATTTCCATAATTCAATATGTTTATTAAATTAAAGAATATATTGGTGATGTTAGGATTCCTTCAAAATATCTCTGGACTTCCTTTATTACAAAAAAACCCAAACTTAAAGAACCCTTTCATTGGATTTTATGTATTTCCCCACGGTGGAGTTATTCTTGATCCACAAGGCACGGATTACTCTGAAGAGCCAGCGTTCAAAGAAAATTCCAAACAAAAAGCGATCGCTTTAAATGAAGCCATGCAGCAAGCCGCACACAATCTAATACAAGCGAAACCAGATTTGATCATATTCTCAACACCTCATGGCTTTCATCTCGAAGACGGCAATTTAATATTATCAACTTCTACAGTAAGAAATCATGCTATATCCAACTATAATATAAAATTCATAAATTGATTGTGATTGTTTTTTATAAATGACTGCCATCTGAAATGAATAGGTCAGCGGAACTGCAGGTGGGCGTTGGAGCGACTTTACAGCGAGTTTTGATCTTAATATGAAATTATCGAGTATACTTTACACTGAACTTAAAAACGGAGCTCAGGATGACGTTAATTTGATGAGCTTAGGGTAGAATCTAAAAAAAATTCTCAAAGTTATCATTCATTCACATTTGTCCGAAACACTTATTTGTCTCTAATTTACTTGCAAGTTTAGGATTGGACGAGAAATTATGCCGTTATTGTGGGCAGAAGTCATTCCTTGGCACTTCATACGCGAAGCAGCTCAGAAAGAAAAGTACGAAATTCCACGGGCAATTTATATCGGACAACCATCCCACGTAAATATTGAGCATATTCGTAATCTTGGAAGAGATATTTCAAAAGCAGCATTACTTCGGAAGGAATTCACAAAAAAACGAATAGCCGTGGTAATTAGCGGAGATTTAAGTCACTATCATTCCAACGACTCAAGTTCCCCGTATCCATACAGTCCTATCTCCACAGTTTTTGATAGTCACATAGTTGACTGGGCAAAAATGGATAGGACAGCGGAAACAGAGGGTGTAAGCAGTAACGAGCTTTTTGAGAAAGCAGGTAAAATTGAAAATCAAGCTGGACACTGCGGTTATACGGGATTGGTCATGTTGCATGGAATGATAGAGGAACTTGTAAATCAAAATTGGATGTATAAATCTCACTTTTATGCTTATGAAGTACCAACGTATTTCGGAATGACAGTTGCAAGTTGGCTCCCAGCTTAAAACTTATGATAATAAAATATGCCGATGGTTCCATGGAATAACATTATTTTAAAATTGGTTGGAAAAATTTGGACACACGGAAACCTGCACTACGCAGTACTACGCACTAACCCCATTACCCAAATAACTTTTAATCCATGAGCATAAAACTAAATATATGCAGAAATTCAATACTTACTTAACATTTCTCAGCACTGTGCTATGCGGCTATATCTAATGCGGGTTTTAAATTTTATTTTGTAAAAAAAGCATTAAAAGTGTGCAGTGTGGAATTACGCGAGAAAAGAACGCTATTTTCCATTTATACTCATAATATTATGTTTCGTGTGCAGTTCAAAGTGCAATGCACATTTTTAGAATTATATAGATGCATTCATCTTAGTTATAGCTTACAGCAAGCGACCTGCTGCACTGCACACACAATAGAAATCGTGTGATGGTGTGATATTCAATATTCATACCTTGCTTTCGTGTTCACTTTTCACTATTACTACTACTATACTGTGCAGTCTGCGGTGGTGGTCTTTCCTATCATATGATTTCGTTCAAAGTTCAAAACAAACACCTAACTTTACACATATTCGCAACTCACCACGATCACACACTGAAATGTGAACAATTCTATGTTATATTCCGAATTAGTTAATTACAAAGAAGCACATTTATAGAACTGCCCATTTATAGTTATATTCGCAGCAGCAGCTATTTGTAGATATAAAGAACCTATTGAATGGTGGAGACTAAGTATAAAAAATACAAAAATAAACAATTGAGAATTCTCATCCCCTTGAAAAACTCTTGTTTCTGTGTAAAGTTTGACTTAACATTAAACGTAATCTGCGTTTCCCTCAATACGTTAAAACTGAATTACTAGGGATGTATTCTTGGTTATTTTGATAAATCATTATCAATACTGTCAGTTTTTCAAAACTTCAGCAACTTACTTCTTTAAAAAGTGCTCAAAAGTTCACAAACACTAGCCCCAACACAACTTTGAGTTTTCTAGTCAAGAAGTGTTCACATTTGTTATTTGTCGGTTAGTAAAGTCACTAATATTGAATATTCATTCACCACGGTTTCATCATCCAGTCACAGTTAACTTGACGGTATCCTCTGCATCTGTCTGTCGAATGTCCTGCTAAGATTCAGACCTAAAAATGGCAACAGGAGAGCCTTCGAGCAAAGTTGTGGTGAGCTTCACATGTCAGAGATGCCAATGTCCTATTATTTTAGACCATTCTTTTAATTCCATTGATGAACATACGTTGGCGGAACTGCATCGTAAGTATAGCGGATAGTAATGTTTAAATATTGGTTCACTCACGCATACTTTATACTAGTCTATGGTTCAGTGAGCTTGATTTTTTAAAAAAATTACAGTTCCATTATACGCACCACCTCCTTTGGAACTAGATCAAAAAGGCGTTCAGACAGGGGTTATAGACAAATACGTTCCCCCAGTTAACGACAATGAGAACCATGGGTTTACAATTGTCGGAGGCTCGGAACTCACTAGTCAGCAGAGTCAACTACTCAAAACTCACATGGAGCTATTTGATATATTATCTAACAATACTGAAATTGATCATCCCTTGTGTGACGAGTGCTGTGACACGTTAATAACACTGCTGGAAAGTGAGCAAAGAGCTGCTGAGGATGAGTGTAAACAATATGAGGACTTTTTAAAAAAGTAAGCGCATGTTCAAATAAACATTTTTTTCGTATCCATCAAACTTGTATTTGTTTCATTGTTCATAACTAATTTCTAATTTCAGGTTGGAATCTGAATCTGATACAGAGGATATAGAAACACTTGAAGCACAATTAAAAGATGTGAGAATTTGAATGTGAACAAAAAATCTTATGTACGTATAACACAATAGCATCAAAATGTGTTATTATTATTTTAGCTCAAATTAGACGAAAGTAAACTTATTGTGGAATTAAGAGAGTTGAAAGTTGAAGAAGCTACTGCAATGGAAGTGTTGGAAAATCAGAAGAAGCAGTTTCACCAATTAAAGGAACAAGAAGAGGAGTTTATGAAGGAATATTGTCGCCACAAACGAGAATTAAATGAGTTGGAAGATTATTCACAAAGGTAAAAATGAGTAAGACACTATTTAGTATTATGTCATGTACACAAGTACACATGAAATTCGATGTGACTAACTACTACCGGCCTTCGTTTCACTTTTTTATTTATGCAGCTTGGATTACGACTACATCAAGGTGATTTTTAAAAAATGTTCTTAGCATTTTATTTTGTGAAAAAAGGACGCAAAAATAGCTATCCACTTTTTTTTAGGTCTTAGCTGATAATAGTGAACTACCACTATATGCCAGTGGAGGATTTAGTAGATTTTTGTGGGATACTAAATTCGATCAAGGTATGACAGCATTTTTAGACTGCTTAAATCAACTCCAAGCTGCCATGCTAGAACGGCCTGGTCAGTCTGGCTTTGCTTTGCCGTATCGGATGGCTGAGAAGGGGAAAATCGAGGATCCAGCGAGTGGAAAAACGTACTCCATCAAGTAAGTTAATTTGATCATGAGTAAATTACAATCCTTTATCGACATGTGATGTATTTAAGCTATTATCACTCCTTGCGCAGAATCCAACTGAACTCGGAAGAAAATTGGACTAAAGCACTCAAATTTATGCTTACCAATTTAAAATGGGCATTAGCATGGGTATCATCGCAGTATGTTCAAGAAGAAATAACAGGTGTGACAACAGCTGCAAGTGGAATAACCAAAAGTTAGATTTAATACAAGGTTTATGAAAAGTTAAAACTGTACTTATCAACATAAAGGAATTACCGATTGGTTTGTATGGAATGATAAATAAATCCCAAATAATTTGTTTTACCTTGAAAATTGAATACGTTTACGTTGAATAGATTTGTTTTGTTAATTAATTAATACGCTTAACAGTTGACTTCACCAAGATCAACAATTTTTAGGGGCTTTGTGAGTTAAAAACCACATCAATGCAAATAGCAAACCTCCTGGTGAAGGAACATCGTCTTTTGAAACGAACTCTCGAACTTCTTGGACGGTCATTTCAATAACATCAATGAATTCTCCTTCTTCTGGATTTCCACCTCCTGGGGATGTTTAAAAAAAGCAATCTCCTCATATAGTTATTCGGGATTTAGGCAGCTTAATCGCTTAAAACTTACCCTCTGCAATTTTCATGTCGTCTGTACATTCAGCATAAAACAGAGTTTGCTTGTCTGCACTTATTCCGATCGCACTTCTACAGAAAAATATGAAAATGAGAATATTTGAGTACAGACAACAGACTGGTACAGGTAAATTGAAAGGTACACAAGATTTATGCTGGTGGTACCTATAGCTTTTAACTTGTTGAAAATTTTCTAAAGGTACTTCATAACCACATTCTTCTAATACTTCTTTCTTCATTATTTCACTGAGGGATAGGTTAGCATCCACTATGCCTGCACAAAGTTCAATTGTAAGGCCACCCTTAGGTGAAACTTTCGTCCAGTCGACATTTTGAAGTAAATTGTCTCCAGAAGTTTTCATTGCTCCATTATAGAACACAGCTTTGTACACATCATCAACAATTTAAAAAATGATCTATTGTAAAATAGGCGAAAATAATTATAAACTTGTATAATTCCATGTTACGTTTAGTACCTACCCGGTCTAAATTGTTTCACGAAAACTAATGCATTTCTTGACGTGTTGAACAAAATGCACGATACACTGAAACCAAATAATTTACGCGTACAATTAAATCCATAAGCCTAACATTTAATAGGTTGATGTTTAAATTTGTATTGCAAAAATGTTACGCACCTTTCATGAATTTTCACAAAGTCCCAGAACCTTTTACGCCCATTCTATAGTCAACAGAAAAAAACTTTTAATACACGGATAGCCTTCCAAGCTTTATTTGCTTAATTGTAAATATGTTAATGTATACCTGAGTAAAAGTCATTCTCAGGGGCCTGAGGAATTGTGAATCGGCTGGCATCGACCCAACGGTAATATCTTTGATATCCTCCATTCTAAACTTAAAAAAACAGATGTCAATTCTTCTTGTCAATGTTTCTTCAATGCAAAATTCTCCAATGTACAATACTCTTAACGATTCGTTTGGGGTTTTAGTTATGGTAATAAATAAAATCCACGAAATTCTTCAAACATGGAAACAACAGATGTTCTGCTGAACGAGTGCAACTGTGCATCTTTGCCATGTGCTTGCACACTTAACACATCTATATCTGTATAGTATGCAATGAGTGAAAAGCACAGTGACGAAATGACGAATTTGCTCAAAATTTTCTTTCACACTCTTTTCTTTTCCTGTTCGTCCAGTAAGTATATTTATTATGGATGCAAAAATGAATGAAATAGGAATTGTAATTTGCACAAACAAGGTCAGAGTGAAAGAACTCAACATAATGCGAAACCTCCGAAGCAAGCGGAGCACATATGTTTGCACATTGTTTAAAACCGAATCAGGTTTAGCATGAAATCATCAAATCATATTAAGTGTTAATTGAAACGTGTTATTCTCCATGATTAAATTCGACGGTACTCATGGGGTAAAATTATTTCTCGAGCTTCCGACTTTAATTCTTTCAAGTTTATTCTCTGTACTTTAAAAAAAACGCCGGGTATTTGTGTGGTAAAATAATAATGCTATATTTGCTTCCACGCATCTAGTTCTTTTCTTGGAGGGAAATGATGTATATATAAATAGACAGCTTAACATTCTTAATCTTTCATGGCATGTAGAAAACACCTGTAAAAGAAGGTTGAAGGTGAAAGAACTTCTTAAGGCATACCATAAAAAATATGCGGTTGATCGTTGAAAGGTACGTTGCATTGGTTGTAAATGTAAGGGTTGAAGAGGACTCCTAATTTTAGAATAGGAAGAAGGTGCATTTATCCACTGCAAGCCCAAGGCATTAAAAGGTGATTAGGAACCTTTCCAATCGCTTGTAACACCTTCTCACCTGAATCCTGAATAAATTCTAAATTTAGACACAAAAATGCAAAGGTTTGTCCCTATTTTGCTAGGTATATGGGTAGTTATTGACTGAACCAAGTCAAAAATGATTTGGGTACCTGTCGAAATAAGTACCCATATTACAAAAATCAACTCTTGCCGGCGCCGTCGCCCTACATACATCAATGGCCTAATCTCTCAGTTGAATAGGGGTCACAAAGTAGGTATATGTGTTAATTTTATAATTATCGTATTCTTATTATATATATATGCTTCAATATATTGTAGAACTAGATTTAAAATACTTCATGTGAGAGAAAAATGAATGCAGATTTCGGTTTTTTCCGGCTTTATAAGACCGTTCTTGGAACTTTTCTGTTATTCACAGATACGAGAGTTGAAGGAGCAGTTCTGCGTTAACGTTAACTTGTATTTTGTAGCCTATTTTCTGTAAAGACAAAGGTCCAGCACGGACTTATTATTAATTAGTTATGGGTGTAATAGCTAACTTACTAATATCAGGGGCAACATTAGCTCTATTTTGTAGCCTTACCTCTGTGACCGGAAGTGTTATACAAAACTCTGGCTTCGCGAAACATGGTATGTTACGTATTACTTGCTATTCATTTTTTTTGGAAGTTGTAGAATTACGGTGATATTTATGCATTATATACCCAATGTCACGTATTTAACTTTGATAGGTATTAGCCATAAGAAACACGGACTTTCACGGACAAATGCTACCAATCCAATTACGATCTTAGAGGAGAGCGTAGATACTCAGAAAATTGAAACAAATGGGGACAAATCAGGATGGGGGTGGGGGAACACGGTCGTGGTTCCAACGATTGAAGTTGTTACTACAACCGTAATTGTTTCCGCTGTGTTGCCTCAGGTGTCTGGATGGACAATGAATTTGGGTAAGTTAATTTATTAAATACGAAGTGTCGATGCTTCCATTCGTATAGCCTCCTAGCTTTAATCGATAAATTTAAACTATATGTTACAAGAAAGAAAGTTACAAGAAAGCAATGCAGGAGTAGTACTTGAAACTCCGAACAGTTTTGGAATTGTTCTAAATGTTCATAGAATTATCTTGCTTTTCCACCCCTTTTAAAGCCACTTTATATTTTGTGGATCAGTAAAATTGAAAACGCTGTTGATGCTTATTCACTGATCCTCCCTGAAACCTTCAGAGCGTCTATTTTTAAAGACTTAAATCTCAAAAATTCATACGCATTTTATATTTTAAGTAATATATTATATTAATTCTTACAATGAAAAATATATATTTATTATAATTTAAGGTTGGGCCACGGACATTCTCCCTTCTACTGGATGGACCACTGATATTTCCACTTCTACAGGATGGACAACTCAAACTTTAACGGGTTGGACCACTGATATTTCCACTTCTACAGGATGGACAACTCAAACTTTAACGGGTTGGACCACTGATATTTCCACTTATACAGGCTGGACAACTCAAACTTTAACTGATACTACTACCCAAACGATTACCTCTACATCAACTGCTACCCAAACGATCACTTCTACATCAACTGATCTCCAAACGGTCACTTCTACATCAACTGATCTCCAAACGGTCACTTCTACATCAACTGCTACCCAAACGATCACTTCTACATCAACTGATATCCAAACTTTAACGGGTTGGACCACTTATATTTCCACTTATACAGGATGGACAACTCAAACTTTAAC
>JAHZNA010003458.1:0-11249 GCA_027743935.1 Sinodicranocentrus sp. ZH6
AATTAAATATTCCATTGACAATTATTAATGTATACTTTCACTAGTATTTCTTGGCGTCGTTCGCAGGGTTCGTAGTTGTGCTGTTCTGTACAATATTAGCATATTATACAAAAAATTGCTGCCAGCACAATTATTTGTTTCCAGCAAAACAACAGCAGTTATGTGTGTGGTAAGGTTCGAGTCAAAAATGTGTAGTTTCTTGTCAACTATTATGCAAAAATCATCAAAAATGCAAAGACGTTTTATGGAAATCATGTAAATATCGTTGACTAAAGTCGACATTTCGACATTTGTATGACTAAACTGAAACTGAACAAGAAAACAAATGTATGATGTAGTGGAAGTGGAATATATTTGCACCATGATGTATCGTTTTCGTTTGGCATAGAAGGACGTTTGTGATAACCAGGAATTCGAGATACCTTTGTTGTTTCAAGTGTGACATAGTGTGTGTGGGAGGATTTTTATATCTATTTTTGATTGATTCTTGATAGTCTATTTAATGTCTAACTGTATGAAATTTAAAAGTTAATAATTCTTTAAGTTTCAATTTCTATAATTAAGGTTGACGTGAGTCATGGCTGAAGATGTGAAAGAAGATGATGGATGGATTCCGGTAGATATAGAATATGTGACGTTTTCGGAAGGAAACGCAAAGTTAACCTCGTTAGTTGATTAATTGACATGTCATTTTTATTGTTCCTGGATATATTGTTTCGTGTGATTCAATTTTTAAATTGCTGTTTTTGCAGGAAAAAACTGGTTAAGAAGGATGAACCAGTGAACAAAAGTGTCATTACATGTGCCACACAGTTGAAGGAAGTTAAAATAAACACGGAAAAGATGCTGGAGCTGATGAAGTGTCAAGACTGTGGAAATATTCCTAGTCCAGATCATCGATACTTATGTCCCAACGGACACATGCTTTGTGGAATTTGTGGGTTGAACCGTGTGGAGAGCCATAGTAGCCAATGTCTTGTGAAAATTGATTACTCAACAAATCCAGTGGATTTGAGAATCCCGTTTAAGAAAGTTGGCTCTGGCCGGTTTCCGTCTTGTGGATTCGAAACTCGACGTTATCCCAATGATCCAGTTTACAACGCGTTGTATAACAATGTCATAGGTCAATGTAGTGCGTGTAACGAACACTTCAAATGTCAGGAATTTTCTGACCACGTTCTTCTTTGTGGAAATCAGGCAAGCTGTTCTAAATCTTTATCGTTAAAACTTTAGTTACGTATTACATAGGATGTAGGATAAAGTACAATTATGTCATATGTTGCATTAGTTTGTTTGTAAAGGAAGATATTTGAAAGAGATTGGGGGATTATGCATAGATCTAACCGGCGATGTTATCTGGTACCTTTTTTATTCCGTTAAACTTTGTATAATATAGAGTAGGTTTGTCATTGTTAATGTCTATTTGTTTGAGAATGTTTTCAAAAATGAAGTTATATTTTCGAATGGAATCTGGATTATAATTGTTTTTTTTGCGAGAGTTTCGACGTAATCGTAATTGTTTATATACGAGAATGTAAACATGTCCGAATTGTTCCTGTTTCATATGTTTGTATGTAATGAACTCTGATATTTAACAGATAATTACCCCCTCTAATTGATGTTAAAGTATGTAAAAAATTATATTTATGCAGTTTTATGTAGCATTTATGTGAAGCATTAATTGAATAACGTAAGGTCTAGCTTGCATATAGAATTCGAAAGGGCTACAAATTGTGAGCTTGTATATGAAAAACTCGTTGAATTATTCAGAGCGGATTGATCTGTTTTTATGGAGCTGTACCCCTTACAAGTGATCTTATTAACTTTATGATAAACAACTTAAATGTATTTTAACCCCGTGTGCTGACTAAGATTTTTCTCTCGTTAATGTCATACTTCCTCGCTTCTTGCTGTGACTACGCTTACTACTATTCAAGTGCGAACTTTTCAATTGCTACTTTTTAAATGAATTCTCATATAATTTCTCTATCCATTCGTACGGTAGGCTAAAAAATTCATTCGCTGTGAAGTCTGTGATTCCCAACAAGCAAGGAAAACACAACTCAAGAGAGAAAGTCAGTTGCTCTGCTCAATCCACTTGCCAGCCCACGCGTCATACTTGCACACTCGTTCTGATGAACTGACTCCATGATTCATCTTCCTGCCATATAAGATATAAGTATTTATCCAGATAACGACTTGATCAGTCAGTTCTACTCAAATTGTGCAATATTCAGCAGAAAAGCAAACAGTCTACGACACCACCATCTCGCACATGACTAGAGCAAATGAGAAAGAACGACATTCTCTTCTGTACTATTGATGTATTAGCTGACTCAATACAATTCATGCATAACACAATTTCACAATTCTTTTACGTCCTTTTCCCCGAAATAACCTTTTTCAGGTTTCCCCAACTCTCTCCATCCGTTTCTAACAAGGAACTTTTGTATATACCCTGAAAATAAACCTGTTTTTTCTTGTGATCTGCTTGGTCAGCATTTATTCTGCGCACGGAACACGAGTACACACGGGTCGTTAAATGTGAATCTAATAATCGAAATTGTCAAGTAAATTGAGTTCCCATTCAGTTGACGTGACATTAGTTGCTAGACAAAAACGAGTATACTCGTCGAATTTTCTGTTCTATATATATTCATCATAATAAAACCCGTTTGTGTGTGTTTACGACGTAGCGCAGCTTTTCGTTTTTTCGAAAAAAAGATTACCTTCATACGTAATATCCTATCCATCTCCTGCCTATTTATTTCTCCATTCCCTTCGAATTACAGCAGCCTTCCAGGGGGTCGTATATTGCGGGGTTTTGATTGGAAATGTGCTTTGTTCGCTATTTACACCGGGGGATGTGTGTACTGTATGTTTGGCTCTGCATGTGTTTGCATAATCATCGTTACTTCAGAGTGAGCCAAGTTCCAATCTAATCTCTTCATTCGTAAACTTGACAGATATTTACTATAAAACGGAGGTTCCCGGTTCCCTTGTTCGCCTCCTACTACTAACGCACTTTAAACCGACTAGAAAAAGTGGAAATTATCCTCTTGATATTCGATCCCAACAACAAGTTCAATTCTTTCCTATTCCTTTTATTAACTAGACATTTCCCATCTATGAAGTGCGTCATTGATTTTGGGATGTGATGAAGTTTGATCGCTTCACTGTACACTTAAACTCGAAAAGAACTAGTTGCCTGAGCGCATGCATATTTGTAGTGCCAATCTGTAGTGTATTTTCTGAGAATAAAGATTTAAATGGGGTTTGCGAAATAGCTTCCATTCAGTCCAATCTTTTTATTATGATTATGAAATTTCAGCTCTGTAGATTTTCGTAAATTTTCATTACTGACGATGAGCTTTACGGATTTGAGGTTGGAACAATTGAGTTGTATAGCGTTGTATGAGATGAGACTTGACTGACATCATCAACCAATTTGAAAATATATGTTTTGTAGTGAATTAAGTACATTTTCCTGTACAATGTTATTAAAAATCCATGCAAAATCATAAACGTTTAAAAAAATACCAAACGTACACATGTTAAAAGTTTGTATTTGAATCAAGTTGACATCTGTGTAATATACGAATACTTTATTTGGTCGTGTATCAACTGTAGAAAAAAAACTGAGATTCACATTTCAGGACGAAAAGTAATAACCTAAGAAATAATTACGCTGCATAAAACAGCCATAACTTTTGTCATAAACCCTCCTCCTCGTGCATGTCATTCTTTTAAATTAAAGTTAAAAAGGGAAACAGCTTGTCTGAGCGTCTTTGTCATTTATTGACGCAGCATTTTATGGCCTACATCCGCATCCGGTCATGAAAAGTGTACAGTGATACGACAACATTCCATTTTCCTTATTAAAACTCTGGGATCATGAAGCTTTATACGAAACGAAAACAAAACATCTTATAACATTCTCCATGAACTCGACAAGGAAAGTAATTCCGAGAAAAATGCTAGAATCTATGTGTCCCAACAGTGTTCTAAATCCCAAGATTGTTTTTACTACCGTCCCCGCATGCTTCCCAAAACAGGGAAAGTTTTACTTGATCTAACTTTTTAAAAAGTGTTTTTGTTTTTTGTGTAAATGGCACTTCAATAGATACCATCCTGTGCCCTGCCATTGCACCCATTCTTTTAGTTTCATTGAAGGTGACGGCGTAACCAGGAAAATAGGACAGAGCGGAAGTCGTGCAAAGATTCCCTTGTCAGTTTTAATTTTTCTTGTGCAGCCTCCACCAGATTATAAACGCATTTAGAAAACTGCTTCCTCCTGCATCCAGTTTAATTTTTGGTGACTTCAATACGAAGATACTCGTTTCATAGTCAATTCCAGTTAAGTCCAGTAATGTGAAAACTTTTTTGGAGGCAGACTTAATAAGGAAAGTGAAATGCCATTTCCCCGAGTAGTGTCGTAATGAAAATAGAGCAGTCCCATATTGGCCCTCTACTGCATGAAATTAAAAGATGAAAATAGAAAACCTTGTTGTCATATCCCGAAATAGCCAATAGGATCAAAATAGGTACACCATTTGGCACTTCGACTCCATCCTATTAGGATGAACATAAAAAGAGACTTTTTGGTGGGAGAAGTGTACCAAATGGCATTCAAAATCACTAATAAATTCTCTCTCAGAGAGACAGAGTATTTCCGGGTTTTAATTGATTTCTTCACCATCTCTTCATTTTAGAGCTAGAGTGAAAATTGTAAAAAGGCAGAGAATTTCTTAGCTCAAAAGTTATTTCCATATCATATTTTTTGTGCCACAGTTGAATGTTTGAATCGGAGTGAGAGTATTCACACATTTGTAAAAACCAGTTTGAAGCTTCAGCATTCAGCATTATGAGATTCAATTATGGAAATAAAAAGGAAATGACTACATGAACAAAATTAGGTTTATAAAACTAGTTTGGAACGGATGAGGAGGTTTGTTGGTTTATTTTTAAAAAGTAAAAACATCGTCACACGTTTCGCTTCTGTATTCATACACCTGTAGAGTAAAAACAGAACATGTTACACATTCCCCAAAAAAATAAGAAGCATTTTTCCAGGCAGCAATGCAAGGCCAATAGAGAAGCACAAACATATCATGCAACCCTGCTCTCACTGCTAGTTTACCCAATTTTCTCATCTTACTCCAGATTACACTATGAGTCAATAATAGTCATTATGCGTAATTATATCAACGGCATACGTTCCTGTAATAATTTGAGGATTTCGGTTGAACTCACATTGAATAATTTCCTATTTACTCAGCAATAGTTTATTTGACAGGGTTGTGACTCTTATCAACTTTCTCCTTTCATGTTTTTGCATGCTGCTCCTGACACCCGTTGTTTCATCAGATAGTTTTCTACTGTATTAGTAATCTATATGGATAAGGGGAACACGATGATACTTGAAGTTCTTAGAAATATGCAAATATTTCACTCAAAATTGTGGATCATGCAATCCCCACGTAAGGAAACTGCTGATATACTTCACAGAATCGTTGCGACATGATGAAGTACTCTCAAACCATTGAAAAAATGCCGAAAAACTTTCCCAGAATATGGTAATGGCAAACCTTCTCTTGAATGATGATGTCGATATAATGCGCAAAATAAATAAACTCTATACATACTCGAATATTGAGAATACGATGCAATGAATGTTGACTACGTATTTCTCTGGGATATTCTCTGTGCTCCACTATATTTAAATGAGAAATCTCTTTCAACAGAATAGAGTCGTCGAAGGAGGAAGGTTTTGATCAGCCAAGTGGAAACAAAAAAAATCCAATGAAATTCAAATCAACCTTATTCCAATATACCTTCCTTTCACTTTGTTATCACTTTGTGTGGAGTATCACTACATGCTTATTGCAAATCAAGCGTTTGTTCACGAATGCAGATGGAAAACATGACTCTTTTTCCAGGAAAAGTGTAGTATGTCTGCACTGCACGTATTCATCTGCATAACTAAAGAAAAGCAGGATATGCATTAGAAAATGTTCCATACAACTGGCTAAAAACGTACCACTGCGGATTTACACATACCGAAATTGAATAGAAAATTGTACGAAGCTCCAATTGCATTAACCACAACTTTCCATAGCCTTTTCAAAATTTCAAAGAAAAGGAACAACTCAAAAGAATACATGCTATTACTCACCATCAATCAAACAAAGCCGTCATGACGTAAATTAAAATCGCTGTTACATCCTATCACATTAAAATTCCCAAGTCATCGTCGCCACAAATATTCCTAGTCATCACCTCATAATTCCATCAAGGGAAAGTTTTCCTGTCAAGACAATCAACTGTTTTATCCAGTTAGTTTGTGTCCAAATGGATTAGCCTGTCCATCCACTAGTTAATAGTTGCCTCGCTTTTTTATAAGACATTTCTCCACTGTGTATTTCTTCGGACGTGATGTACCCATTTCTACTTTTATATTTCTTCTTCCTCATGTGTTCCTTAACGGGTCTAGACTAGACTTTCATCACGTCTACTAGTAGTTTCCCTTTGATGATATGATAATATCAAGCAAATTATATGAGCTGGCTATCTCGCTAAGGATTGTATATACGCTTTAGGAAAATAAACTCACAGTTGGAGTTGGCAACCAACGGTAATAACAGTAAACGAAGTGTGCATCTTTTTTTCCCATCCTTAAAAAACTGCAAAGCTGCCTTCCTTGTCAACCGGAGGGAACCCATGTTGAGGAAAATAGCGTGAAAAATGAAGAGCAAAATGAAAGGAGACAAACCAAATTACCTGTCGGCTAAAGGAAACACGTAACTTGATTATAGCTTCCTTTTTTCTCCTCCCTTTGCGCTTTGTTGGGAAACGTGCAACTAAATAAAATGCGCTTTTCTCATCGCTCCCCGCTTAAAAAACACGGAAGGTTCTAGTCGGACGGAAGATATTCCTCAAAGAGAATAAAAGCAACTACTTAAAAAATAAGTCAGTTCGAATGTATGTATGTGAACGTAGCTGTGAGGGAGTCTCATTGTTTTATTTTCTTTTGCATCGGAGAGCATCCGCTAAAATCCGCTTTATGCGACAAAAGAAAACAGCACAAACTTCTTCCCTCCTCGTTTTTTATCTTCATTCCAATGAATTGGAAGGAATGCGACAAATTCTCGAGGTAGAATAAGATTCACAAGACAATATAAGCCCATTTGCAAATATCCTTCTTTTCCTTTCTTGTTTTTCTTTTAATAAAAAAGAGGAAAAAGTGTGGATTTTCTTCAAATGTTTGTATTGAGTCTTTGTGCACGTATGCTAGGGAGCAAGGTGGCTAACATTATTTTCCTTTTTTCTCTACAGCTCTATTGGGACAGAGAAAAAGACATTTTCTCCTCGAGAAAAACACATTCAATTCCACCAGTTTAATCACAACAACAAGTTGATTGAGTTGAATTTGGTGAGGAAAAGGGGGCGAAAGTAAGGGGGAAAAGGGCTTTCATCTCCATATCCTTTGTGCATAATGACTGGATGAATATACACATCTAGAAAAAAAGTGTGCTTGGAGAGAGATAATTTTCCCGGGAATGTCAGCAACTTCACAAAAATAACCGTGTGTGTGGAGAGGAGAGTAAAAGGAACAAGAAGAGTCGACCGACTCCTCACGATTGAGTAAATAAGGAAAAGTGTTGTCTGTTTTGAAGTTTATTAGAAAAATGCATATAGGGAGGATATATCACATCAGGAAAAAACGACCCTCTATGGAAAAACAGAGAAACTTTCTCCTCCTTTTCTACTGCTCACTTACTTTGAGAAAATGGGAAAGAAGGAGGAAAGAACCGAAAAACTCGTATGTGTGTGTTTATCTAATATTACCTTTTTTACACATGCTTTCCAAAAGTTAGATTGCATCTGGCTGAGCTCTCATGTCTTTGAGAATTTCTTTTTTGGAGAAAGTGAGAACCATAAAAAGTTGTTTTTCCTTGATGATTGTTTGTTCCATCAACGACTCAAGTAGTTTGGAATTGATAGCGGACTAAAGTACATAGTAGATTTGGATATTTTTCTTTCTTTCTGAGAAAAATAAGAATATTTATCATGTTTGTGTACATGAATAGAAGAAAAGGATGGTTCAACTTGACAAGGATTTTTTTGGAGAAGGACAAGGATTTCAATAAATATTTATGCAATCTCAATTGCTCTATTTTTCTCTCTCTACTGCAAACCCATGGGAAAGAGTGACGGCTTGGAGGAAAACGAAGAGCTGTAATAAGCCTGCATGATGCACTAAACATGGCAATCACATCTAGTAAAACAGTCATTTTTACTGAGGTGGTGCTTTCCATGCAAATTCCTTTGTTGTTTTTCTCCATTCCGCTACATTTAAAGGGAATTGGAGAGGAATGATTATTATTTTGGGATTTTCTTCTACTTAACTTGTCCCTCTTATTTACTAAACTTGGCTATGCTCAGGGATAAAGCTATATTCCACAGTTTCCAAAAAGAACACAAGTTTTACTCTTCTGATTAAAAGATCTCCGTGCAGTTCCCCCTGCTCCACTTTTTCATTTACAATGTCAACTCAAGACGTTCTCAAAGTAGGACATGGTCCAGATGGTGCAGTAAAACTTCACATGCTATTTCCTTCACTTTTAGGTGAGGAGTAATAAGTAGAATAAAATGCAATTTTTTAAGAAGAAAACTTTGAGGAAAATCTCATTTTTATAAGTTTTCCTTAACTTTTATTATTTTTCCATACATTAAGTCTCTCACCAGCTATAAATTACTCGAACACGTCCAACTTTCCCCAAACTGTTTATCATCCCACCTCCAAAAAGAGAAATGGAGGGCACTACTAGGCACTCTTTTTCCATCTTTAGAACGACCGCTAGAAAAAGAAACTAGTAAATAACAGGAGAAGCTTTAATCTCCAAAAATTGCAGGGAGTCGTTACTTACACTTTAACACAGAAGGAAAATCTTGTGAACCACTTTCTTTCCTCATGCAAGTCAGGAACTTTTTTTCTGTGAAAGATTTTTCCTCTCTGTCGCTAATATAAGCATTCATGCATGACAAACAAAAGCATACTCACTTTGTTCTCTTTCCTCTCCTTGTGGGAAAAAATAACCTGCCTGATTTTCCTTTCTCTCTTGAAAAACTAGTTTTGGTGACTGCTCCAAACGGCTCATTCATTTTGTCAAACTCTTTCCTAAATCATCATACCTACTTAGAAGGAGGAGAGCTGAGATGTAAAAAGTGTGTTCAGCTTTTTCTCACTCTTTCCTGAAGAAAATATATATTCCAATTCATACCCCACTATTCATTTCAATGGAAGGAGGTTTTCGTTCCCCATGTATTAAGAAAAATCGTGTTTTTTTTCATCCCCTATATGAGCAGTTAGTAAGGATGAAAAAAAGGTATAAAGAAAAATCTCGTTTTTCTTCAAACTCTCACATTATTCACGGTTATTAAATTCATCCCGAGAGGAAGAACCAAGAGAAGAATTCAAAACAGGGATGGCTTCACTACCACGTGAATTTTGGAGCCAGCCTGGATATTTTTTTCTTGGGCTTTCCCCCATTCACATTGGCAAAGAGAAAGAAAGAAATTCTCAGAGTGTATAATATCCTAATGACTTTGCATGAATAAAAGGGAACAATACATTTCACGCTTGGCTGGGTGAGCCAAAGCTTGAGCCGATATTTATTCTGTTGCTTTCTCTCTGAGATTCTCCTTGAGAAATGGAGAGAGAGAAAGCAGAAAGTGAAAGTGATGGAGTCTAACTTATAATTCGTATTATCATTATTAACACACTCTATAATGTACATATTGCCATCTCCAAAGAACCTACATGTTTATATGATCAAATGCATTGTTATTTTTGAGAGGGAATGAATGGACAAAAAACGAATGTTTTTTTAAAAGATTTTCTATTTCTAGCCTCTCTTTTGCGTTGTTGTTCACGGTCATCGAAAGGGAAAATTCCGAACTCAAAGAACAGTTAGTTTTTTATCGAGCTCAATTCCAAATTCTAAAAGTATTTCTGTATTATACAGCAACATAATATTTTACTTATGAACATCATTTCCTGTTCTCACTCCTACAGTCTGACACTACAACGTACAGAAAGTGGGTTATTTTCAGAGATGAGCTTTTCTCCCAATTTCCCCAAAATGCTTGAAAACCAAGCTATCCGGCCAAAAGTATGTATTCCCTTTTCAGTCTAACACATAAAACACATTCCTTCAAAATGAAAGGCAGTAATAAAAGAGCAACAGAAGGGGAAAATGGGCAGCTGAGCTCATTCTCTTTCTCTCTGGAATTTCTCCGCATACATATGTCCTCCACATTCATATAACTTGAGAGAGAAAGCGTTAGGAAATAATACAATCTTTGACTTGTAAAGAATGTCCTAATTTCCTCAAAATCATTTGAAAAAAGTAACAGCAGCAGTTGCTCTTACTCTCTTCAACAAGACTAATTTTAACAAGTCATACTGCCCTTATTCTGACTTGTGCTCTTTCCCATCTCGCTTTCTCAAGAGAAAAAAGGAAATTCATTCCATTTTCCTTGAGCAAAGGAAAAACGGAAATGTACACAGGCTATTGTTGCTTTTACCCCATTGCACAAAAATATATACCCTAGCAATTTCAGCAGATTGACTGTAGAAAAAAAGACAACCTTTGGTTGTTGTTGGGATGACTCTCCGTATTACCCAACAATATTCTTTCTTTATCTCCAAGCAATACAGTAGTAGGGTAATGGATGATTACGACAAGAGCCATTATGTGTGTCACGGAATGGCGAGGAGAAATCATTAAGAAATAATGCTCTCTCTTCTTCGTCTTCATCCACCACTCCAGTGTTGGTGGGGATGGGACTTAATACAAAAAAAGTCATTCACTTTTATCCTTATTCACCTCTTTCATACCCCCTCCCGCGTATACACAAGGTATGTAACAACATGAAGAAAAAAAGGTACGAGTCAGCTTGTGTGATTCCACACATGTGTGCTCGTTAATACCTCGGAATAATATATAAAAAAGTAGACTAATCTCAGGAAAAGAGACTAACAGAAGTAGAAAAAAGGCTTGCTTTAACTTGCTCTCTTCATCCTTACCCATCCACGTAGATTCTCATCGTGAAGTAAACTTACTCAATCTTTTTTTTTTCTTTCTGGAGTTACCACTACTCACAGTACACTATTTTCCCCTCTCTATATAAGATATCCACAGAGAGTTCCCTCCAGAGTACCAACTCAACTTCCCATTATTCCC
>JAHZNA010003459.1:0-29547 GCA_027743935.1 Sinodicranocentrus sp. ZH6
CCCAGGACCTTATGCAGGGCCTGAAGGACCTTTTAGATTTGGCGCATTAGCAATACGGTTTGTTCTCCTTCAAAAATGCTGAAGAAGGACATACTACATGCCATATTTTTGAAACTCGAGACCTTACGCAGGTCCTGAAGAGCCCTATCGATATGGCTCATAAGCAATTCATAAGAAGCTTATCTCTTTAGGTATCGACAGGAGGAAATAGAATTTGTAAAAGTCAAACCGTTCTCCCAGGAGAGCTGACAATAAATTATCAGTTTTTAATGTTCGGCCGGCGGCCGTGCGGCCCGACAGACATACAGAGTAAAACTAATAAGATATATTCTGCGAAACTTATAGCGGGGGTAATTCCAATTCCTTCTTTGGTCGATTTTCACTGATACACTTTGAATTTTGAGTAGATACCTACCTACACCTACTATCAAATATAGCTCGACTAAAAGAACGCTACCATTCAGGCCTGGGTATTCAAACATATGGAGATATGGATGAGCCATTTTGTGGAGTTAAGGATATAATAATAACAGATAAGTAAGTATATTTAGTATTTATGTAGCTCACCATGTGGTACTTTGGAACTAAAACAAATTTCATAGACTTCATACTCATCTGTTGTGAAAGTGAATCTGCCCTTTTCTGCATGATCCTTTTTTGACAAAAACCCACCTTTAGAGTCTACGACCTGCAAATGTAAATAAATCATATAGATATATTAGATGGAAGGAAGTTCGAAAATGTAAATGTTTAGAATGAGAATGAAACAATGAAAGTTACAGACGCCAAACTGATTTTACGCCAAAAACTAAATGCATTAATCGACTCAACTTTTGATTAGCTTTCGAATGATACATATATTGTACTTTGAAAATTTGAAACAGTTAATTTTACAATTAAAAATGGTTTAACAGAATTGACATGTAATGAAACGTATAGACGGCTTGGGTTTTTAATAAAATTTATACCTCTCAAAAGCCAAAAATGTCAAACATTAAGGAATCGACATGCGTTAAGATTAAGACATTACACATCGATTGGGGAAAACAGATTTTGAAAAGGTTGAAAGGTAACGGTATAGATACTAGCCAGAGCCAGGAAACAGGCAGATGACAGATCGATCGACGTACGGAAATGCGAATATTAAGAGCTACGCTTCTTAATAATTAGAATATGTCAAATGTCTAATCGAAATTAAATGTTCAACATCTTAGATAAATAATATTTCGTGCGAGGTAGTAGATGAGGTTGAGTTGAAAAATCGATGCCCCATCACTGATAACTATCAGTGTTAATGTATCAATTATGTTAAACCTTGCTAACTACAAATTACAAATAGTTAATCGTTGAATTATATACCGCTAGATCTACGGTTTGTCCTGGAACCTCCGTAATTTCATAGTCTCCAGATACAAGCACATCCTTATGAACTTCCTCTCGCAAACATTTTTGGCCATTTGGCTGTAGATGGAACATTAAAGAATCAACTTCGTTTAATAGAATGGCTCCTATTATAACAAGAGATGTCGGAAACCTCAATCCATGTAACTTCATTTTGAATCGGCACACAATCAATGTCTGCAAAAAAATATTATTATTTATCACAGAATCCTTAAGTGATTAAAATAACGTTGGATTTTTACAAATCTAATTGAACTTGAAATGAAAGTGAGTGCCACTGTGTATTCAAATAATGACAACAGCAGTCCACGTCAACATTGACTAATTGACAACCATGGCCAGCTGTGGGTCTACAATAAAAATGCTACATAATACACTCTACACACTTGTGACTGTTGTGACTAGTAAATATTTACATAGCATAGCAAATTCTAACTAATCAGTAGATAGAAGATAGGCTTATTTTGTATTTACTACCAGCTATTAATAGACCGAACAAATTAAATAAAATTATGTTGTCGGTTGTAGCAGATCCTCGCTCAGCATAACCACTTACTTTAGATTTGACAGTTTCTTTTCCACAAGTCCACAACACACTCGTCGCAATGTACAACTTAAGACGTGACGTAGCCGACTATATCCTTAAAAGGCAAATAATATTTTTCAGATTGATTCGTTTTTCCCTCATTTCTGCACACTGACTGGTAAAGGCCTACTCCAACAGAGGACATTAGAAGAAGTGACGTGCACACAGTGCATGGGGTTTCTGGGATGTGCATTTTAGTTAGTGTGCTGTAGACAGTTCTGTTCGTACTTTTTGCTAGGTATGCGTGTCATATAGAAGTACTAGTGAGCCAGCTTGCACGCTAAGCGTGCAGTAATACGTACGATTAGATCACACAAAACGACTTGCGAATCATGCGATTAGGGTGACAAACTAAATGACAAACTTTTTGGGAAACTTACCCGTATACCCCAGGCAGGTGATATTATATAGTAAGATAATATTATTTATTACCTCTACTACAACTGAAAAGAAATCAGGAATAGCCATAACTCTATTGTGTACACTTTGAATCTCCTTAGTATAGTAAACATGTGAAATTTTGAATTTAGGAATACACTTGATTTTAACTAATGAGATCAGATACTTTTAGCCGAAAAGGCTTCGCAGCAATAAAAGGAGAAGAACGGTTCCCCTACTTCGCGTGATTAATTACATATTAATTAGACGTGTAACGTACATACAAAGCTAAAATACAGTCTAGTTGTTCATCTATATCAAAACGGTATTACCTGGACGTGTCTAACATAAAAAGTTATAGCGACTTTGATTAGCAAGTTTTGTAAATGCAAACATGCAGAACATTTGAGCATAATTTTCATATCCGTTCATGAATCGCGACAGGCATATATCCTTACGAAATCAAAGGTCTAGACTGAAATCGTATTGTACGCTATCCTCCAAATTGTTTTAATGCACACAAGATCTTTTTAAAAGGGTAGTATGTAAATTCGTATTTTTCAATAACATATAAATACTGTATAAGGGTTAAATAAGAAGCAGCACACAAAGCAATGAATATAGGTATATACATTTCCGTCTGTATAGAAAATTAGTACGATAATTTTTACGCCGCATCAAGAAACACCGGCACCGCCCTACGTAGGTTTTACGTAAAGCTAATAAAATAAAAAGAAATAAACCTATTGGAGAAATTCGTACGTTTGATTTTGGCTGCCAATTTTTATTTTTATTGAGAGCTCGCGTGGATTTTCTGGATGTGGAACAGATTTTATACGACCTTGAACCACGTCACCTGAAATTTTTTAAAACAAGTAATGCATTATTTTACGAAGTTACTTTTATTAAGGTGGCAAATTTTAATACTTATTGGTTAAAACATACCTGATGTGACTGAGATTGGCTTTCGCAAGAAAAAGATAGTTTGCTTCCAGTGAGTTGGGGGCAACCACGGATCTGTCGATAACTCGGTTTTTCTTTCCTCCGTATCTCCAGGAAAGTCGACGCTGAAATATCCAGCGATTCCGCACAACTCTCCAGTCTTATTGATCTTGAAGCCGAAATCCGAGTTAATATACACATGTGATTCACTGCAAGTCTCCAGGTCTAACACTTTCACCTTAACTGGTTCACCAATCAAATCCTCTGGTTTCACAGTATCAATGACAATCTCCTTAACAGCTCGTGCTTTCATTCCACACATTTTAAATCCGTATACGTCACTCCAACAGTCAATTCGTTGATTGTAAAGCCCTAAAATATAAAGAATAGAAGTTAGCAAAACGATTTATATGATTGTGCATCTTGAATATGGAAGTTAGCAGTGCTTTTTTCACCTGTTCGTCCCATCGGTACCAATGAAACTTGGCAGAAATTTGGAAGGAGAACTCCTCCTTTCTTAAGAAACTTGTCTCGGGCCCTTATGAATGTTTCTGTCATCCCCTCGAAGAATAGAAAATATCCCATAAACTCACTGACCATTACGTCCACTTTCCCCTCAATTTCAAAATCGCTGGTATCAACGTCGCCATTATGACACTGTATTATAGATGCTAGATTATTGTCACTGAAATACAAAATAAGATGGGCATAAAACAAAATTATCAAACTTGATTTCTGAAAATAATTTGAAACAAATGAGTAAATGCATACTAGACATTTGCTACTGCTTCCAGTATGATCCTGGACTTGTCAATGGCATGAACTTTTTTTGCACCTTGCTTAGCGCAAAGCATGGACAAAATGCCCGTTCCACATCCAACATCCATAATAATCTTATCATTGATCCTTGACTTATTCCGTTCGATGGCCAGTTGGTAGGCATCAGTTCTACGACGATCCTGATAACAAGCAATTATACATTCAAACATAAATTTTGGTACACCATTCGATGAACTGATATATAAGTATCGTACTTGATACTCAAGTAATGCATTTCCAATCTTACAAAAATCATTTCGTGGTGGATACACGTTTCATCATACGATTCAAAATATGCAGAATTATCACTGCGATCAGACTTCTTGCCAAGTGAAGTTATCGGTTTTGTAGGCTGGCTTTCAGAGCTGTCAGTAGCAAACCGAGAAACTACCTCCTTCATTTTCATGTTATCCTTTTGTAATCGTTCAATTAATCTCATCATTCTTTGGGTATTAGATGTCCCTTGCGAAACGAACAAATCTGAAATATTTACAGGAAAACAATTAAAATATCTACCCTATTTAAATATTTCATAACCCAAAAGCAAGATTCACATTTGACCTGCAAGCAACAATTGATGGCTGACATGGTTAACATAAACTAACCCAGAGTTAAGAAGAAATCAACGGGCTGTTCATTTGACAACACGAAGTCAGGTTCAAAATCCTTCCACGGAGGATTACATTGAACAAATGACGGATTTTCTATTAAATCCTTAGTTACAGGAAGACTTTGCCTTTTCATGTGACGAGCCCATCGTAAAAACTTGTCAAAATCTTCAAAAGTCATCAAAAACTTTCTTTTTAACTTTTGTAATTTAAATCCATGAGCAGATTCTAGATGGCCTTTCATTTCTTCAGCACAATTGTATCCAGTACGTATTACATCACAAATAAAGCACTCACAAGCGGTATCCTCTACAGATTACACAAGATTTAAACAACAACATGAATAACTGTTATTTTACATTAGCGATGTTCGTGCACGATTAATTCAAGTCCATACTGTTTGTAAATTAAAGTTATGGTTCGAACAAACTTGTTTCACTACCTGAATCAGGATCAACTTCAGCATAATCAATATCATCATCTCCACTCGTGGATTCATCAAATGATTCAGTTCGTTCATCATTTGTATCAGTTCGTTCATCATTTATATCAGTTCGTTCATCATTTGTATCAGTCCGTTCTTCGTCGTTTGACTGAGAAGTATCTACACACCATATATAATTTTTGCGCTTTTCATTATTCATATATAAGTAAAAGTAATATGTTACAATACAGTGATCTCATTTCTTTCGATCGTATTGGAATTTAGTAAAAAATATACAGCTATAACTTGTAGTATTTTGAAGCGAACCTGTCACTAGTTCGCCTTCACTAGACGACGTTATTCCACCAGACTTTTCGAAGTCATCATGTATCGTAAAGGTCATGGAAAAGTCCTTAGCTAAATTCAAAACAGTGGTGACTGGGACTAAAACCAGACAAAACCTTATATTGCATATAAATGCTACCAGTCAGTATGTATTAACTTGCACTTGTGACATCAGTTAAATCGTAAAATTCACACACATACATGAAATACAATTGACAATTGGAATTGTTGAATGTAAACGCATATTCTTCTAATGACCATACCTGTCGCAATATCATCTAACGTAGGAGGTTTGCTGTCATTATCGGACGCATTCAACTCAGTATTGTCCTCTTCATCCGGTACAGGAATCGCACTACGCCGTGGGGTCTTCCTAGACTGACCTTCATTATTGTCGTTAGTCGACATCCTTAGAAATCCTATGAAGAAAGCTTCTAGCTGTCAGGTGTAGAGTTAAAATGAAAAGGTAATAATTGCTTTAAATGATACACAATAAACTGTTTGCTTTAAAAATATCTTATTTCGTCAGTGAGATCTGTCAAATTCAATACCTTCAATTTTTACCTTTATTATTAAAACACACTAGTAGTGATCACTCTAATGACGATGAATGATAACTAAAAAATACAAATCTCTCGACCACACGTTGAAAAGGCGTTTTTTAATTACTTTTAACAATTCACACAAAATGATCCACAGCAGTCTGCACTACAACCAACAACTGACACAAGATTCGGGAGAACAGTCAGTGTGCGGTGATACTACCTTCATGAGGCACATGTGCGGTGAATCCCAGCTAGCACGGTGCACGATCCCCTCTGGCACGATGTTACTATGAGCATGACGCCCCCCAGCACGGTTTTGGAGCTCGGCGTTTTACACAGCCGTTTATGCATCCCATCCAGCACGAGGTTGGAGCCCGAAATCAGAAACATGTAAAACGACGTGCTGGATAAGGTGCATATACGGCCGTGTAAAAAAATTGCCCACGGCATCTGAAACAGTTGAAACGCCCTGTTCCATTAAACCCGTGCTTAAATGGTCAAGTAAAAACTCTGGTGCACAACACGGGGCTGGATTGAACGACCCAACCTCCATCTTTTTAATTGAAAAATTAAATAAATATTAAAATAATATCTTTTTGATTGGTTAGGTTGTAGGTTAGGTTATGAGAATGCTAGGTTAAAGTTATGTCCATGTTGGTTAGGTTACAGGTTAGGTTTCCCAACTCGATTGTCAAATCAATAACCGATTTTCAATACGATTTTTTCAAAAGTGGGGGTTGGTAAGCACAATCAGACCAGTATTAGTTAGACTATACATACCAACCCCACAAAAAATGGGGGTTGGGTCTTACAATTTAACCCGACACTGTATTACAAACAAGTAAGACGCCGTGTTCCAACCCCATGCTCGAATCCCGTGCCAGGGGGTGTGCACAGTGCGGGAGGGGGTGCATCCACATGTGCAAACTCTGTTTATTTCATTCACGTGTGTAATTTTCTTTTTCACATGTTTTCAAATTTCCTTTCCCGCTTGTTACCTCATCAAAGCCAACCTACGTCTGGGTAGATGTTCAGATGACTTTCAGCTATTCTCTTTGCCCCTCCGAGGTGCGAATTTCAAATGACGTTGTTTATGACTCCGTACAGCAGGCAAACATTGGTAAGTACGTCAGTTTAGTTTAGTTTTGTATTGTGGGAATAGCTCTAAAAATCAGTCCATCCTTCTGTGAACTTTTGATGACGTTGGTCATGATAGCATATCATTGTTCAGGCTTACCTTATGTGATGGGAAGGATTAGTCATCTGAACGTGAAATGAATTGGATTGGATCATCATATGAGAATGATGAGCTCAGCTCAGCTGCTGTATTTACTCCCCACTAGTTTACTACGGTTGTGTCACTTGTGCTGAAGTAGCTCTTATACAGAGTTTAGATAACCTTTAATTTAACACTGTGTAGTAATTTTAACTCAAGACAAGGTGTCACTCACTATTACAATTGATAGGAGTCAGCAGTTGAAAGCTTTAAGAGTGGCGTGATATTTCTTTCTCATTTTTACGATTTGTTGGCTTTAATTTAAAGTTGAAAGTGCTAATTAGTCTTCAACCGTTTACGACAATCAAGCTCATGGTGTTGTGTATAGGAGTTGTAAGTTCTGGGATAGTTGATTGCCAAAGCTTTTCCAACCTGGGACTAGTGTAACATTTGACATTGAGTTGACTAAGTAGTTATTTCTTGCTTGTTTTGTTAGCGTTGGGTTGTCGCTTGTCGGTGATTGGATAATTTAAGTTTGTAGTAGTTTAAACTTTGAAGAAATGGATTGGCTATTTGGACGTCGAATGAGTCCGGAGGAAATGCTCCGGAAGAATAAACGTGCACTGGATAAAGCAATCAGAGATCTTGACAGGGAAAGAGCTAGGATGGAGCAACAGGAGAAAAAGATTATTGCTGATATTAAGAAAATGGCCAAGGAAGGTCAGATGGTAAGAAGTCATGCTTTTAATATGTTGTCGACGTGATGTTAACGTAGAAAATGATATGTTGAGCTTTAATTCCAATTTATCTCTCTGACAGTATTTATTATCATTAGTCGCAACACTCGCAACTTAATCAAGGTTTAAGACAAGTAGGATTTTTTAAAACGAATAGTGTTGTTTAATTTGTTGGATAGACAATTGAAACTGCCCCAAATCCAAAAGATTCTTCAGGAGTTTGAAAAGCAGTCTGAAATTATGGATATGAAGGAAGAAATGATGAACGATGCAATGGATGATGCTTTAGGAGATGAAGATGATGAAGAGCAGAGGTTTGTTGAACTTGGACAGATTTTAACATTTTTATGCACAATCGATACAGAAAAAACATAAATTTGACGTTTTTCTTTAGTGATGCTGTCGTAACTCAAATTCTGGACGAACTGGGTCTTCAATTAAAGGATCAACTTTCCGGCTTACCGTCGGCATCCAGTAGCCTCGCGAATCCAGCACAACGGGAACCAGTAGCTGCGGCAGTGAGTGATTCCGACGCTGACCTTCAGGCAAGACTGGATAACCTTCGAAGGGAGTAACACCCAGCGCTCTTTTACCCAGATTACGTATTCCTATATATCTTATGGGAATAACACGACGATAAGCTACTATTCTGTGAAAAAATTTCATGCAGATATATATGTACATGTTCGTATTATAATATTGTACATTGCGTCCGCAACGTTAGCATAAAGTAAGGCGTGTATAATGTATAACTTGTATTCTTGGCTTCTATTAAACCTGTACGTTTTCTTTTCAAATGTTTTTCAAATAAATAAATACATCATTTACAAGAAAAGGAAGTCGTAAAAGATTGAAGACCTGTATTCCCCGAAAAGTATTTTAAGTTTCCTTCTTACATAGTGTTTACATGTATTGCTAAAAAGGTTTAACCCAAAACCCTTTGCTATTTTTATCCTAAAATGTAAATGCGACTTGGTTTAATCCCTTCTCTACAACATAAAGTTCATTGAAAGTATGGACTTCTTTCAGTCCCTTCGAGTGTTCTAGATTTTTTACGCACAAAATTTCAAGGGATTATGGTTTCTGATTTTGGAAAAAACCCCACATACGCTTAGGACCCCTTAAACAATGGTTTCATGCATTTTTATTCTACAGTAAGTACATGACAGAAAAGTGGTGTAGTGGTCCCAGTGGATATGTTGGCTGGTTTCCGTTAAGTTTAGTTTGGTTTTTTTGTCATCATTATTTTTTGGAAAGCACTAGGATGTATAAACTCATATCAATATTTTGCTATCTTGTATCAACTCAGGTAATGAAAATTCTATCATTTTGAAAATGCAAATAACACAGAAAAATACATATTACCAATACAAATAACTGCAAATTAACAAGGATTTAACTGGGTTAATTAGTTTTCTGAGGTGAATACCCATGGCAGATTGATGAATCCCCCAGCACGAAATTCACTATGGAGGTTTGGATTTCCAGGACCTGTAAATTTCAACGATAACGAGTTGTTTTGTGGTGGCATTAACAGTATAAAACCTTTTTCAAATTTTGTATGCATAGCATTTGATTGTTGGCATATCATGTGAGCCATTTTTGTCATTTTGCTGATTGTCCTTTGTAGTTCATCAAAACGTCAATAATGGTAAATGTGGATTATGTGGAGATGAGTACACCCTTCCTGTTCCTCGACCACACGAAGCTGGAGGAAAGTATGGCAATGCAATTATTACAAGACAATATTTCAGTGGCCAGGTATATACGAGTTGTATTTAATATTTTGCTTATTCTGCAATATGTATGTTTTAGAAATTATTTTTTCAAATATCTTCATAATCACAGGATATCACCACCAAAGTAACCCTTACCTCAAATCACATGGGTTATTTTGTATTCAAAATGTGTCCATCGAACTGGTATGATATATCTGATTGTCAAGGAGGACAAGGCATGATGGACAGGTAATTGGATTTTGGTAATTAAAGAACAAACGAATTCATTTTGTTCAAGTTTATGTGTGAAACCAATCAAATGCGAAGCATGTACTGGTTTTTTGCTAAAACTTGTCACAATGTCAGTGAAATAATCTGATTGACTTTATAGACACGTTGTTCCGGTCGTGCATCCTAATGGAACACTCACCAAAACGTATATCATAGAAAGTACAGAAAAAAGTTTAACAGTTGAGTTGACTCTTCGCCTGGCCAGAGGTTTTAATTGCACCCGATGCTGCTTCCAGTGGACCTATGTTACTGGTATAATTGCTTTCATTAATTATTCGCTTACGATATAAAACCAAAACGATATTAAAATCAGATCTCTCAATCAAATGAAAATATGCCATATTCCCCAGGTAACAGTTGGGGAACTTGTCAAGACGGCACCGAAGCCATGGGATGTGGAAAGCAAGAAACGTTTATTAACTGTGCAGATGTTTCAGTTTTTTCAATGCCATCTTACCTCCAGCACTGGCTAGATCCCCGATTAACTTCCACTAGTAGGGCAAACCCATACCAGAAGTACTATAGAGACGTTACTAAAGCTGGTGCTCCTATGACGCCCCTTACCATTTGGTAAATTGTACTTACATTTACAAACGCATAAATGATGGTCAATCCAATCTTATCAATCCATTTTTTTTCTACATTTAGGTACCAACGATGTGTTTCCGTTAGACAGCGAATCAAACACTCCAGTCATGAACGAAACTTGTCAAGTGACGTGCATGAAATACCCCCCAAATTGTCCCTCTGACAAATGCAAATGTGTCCAGGACGTTACTGCAATTGGAGAATTTAAAAATATGCCAATGGCCGACCAACACTGTTTAGATCAATGTAACGTCTATCCTGCCAAAAACTGTGATCCAAACAAATGCGAGGTTACCTACACATCTGCATTGTAACGTAACCCTTTATTACAACTTTAGATATCCATTGTCACTGTACGGATTTAAGTAACGTAACAAAAGTTGTATGGAGCTTATTATTACATGTAAAAAAATCATTTTATGCTCTGTCTATGTACATAAAAATTGCCGGTTTTACAATCTGAAAGATTACATATTATAATGTTAATACATCAATGATGACGTTATAACAACTTTTATAATATTTTTCATGTTGTCTGTAACAGATAAGTAAAATGCGTGCAAGTATGCACATAAATAAAGGAATCATTTTTGATACGTACTATAGCCACACAACACACAAAAATGCATACGAAGTTGAGGTGGGTGAGCTGAATAGCTGAACGTTATCAGCAAACAAGAGAAAGTGAAGGAGAGGTGAACGAATCAATTAACATCACACATGAAGTCTGAAAGCATTCTCTTCTGGTATGACTTTATAGAGTCGATCCTGGCGCAATGTAAAAAGGTGCAAAACTGCAAAAACAAAGTGCGAAAGATATATTCACAGGTGTGCAACGTGCAACCTGCAAAAAAGTGGTTTCCTCAATAGAAAATCTTTTCAGACGCAACTATGCACCCACTAGACTACCTGTCTTTACGCTGCATGTCCACTCTAACATTAAAAAATAATTAAGACAATGCCAAATGGATTGAATACCACAGAAATGTAATTGTCTTCCTTCCGAGCATGATGATAAGTCGACCGTGTACATTTTAAAAATGTTATGTATTTTCCTATATACTTTACACTACCTTTTACATCTAATCGACGGCCTGTTTGAGATAGCTTCATTGGGATTCTTGATTCTCGTCAAACTCAACATCTTACGTAACTTTACTTGTTCTCTCATACATTGCAAGATTTTATAAAAGAATTTTCATCAAACTGTCAATCATATCGAGGGATAAGAGAGAAATAAATGTTATCTTGCTCAATACAAAGCGGATGTCATTGACATGACATTACATCCTGCTGCCAAAAGAAGTACGAAATCGACAGTTCTTTTTTTCTAAATGTAAAATGCTGAATCCTACCATCTGGAGATTTTCCGCTAGAGTTGCATAATTCCCCATTTTGACTCTCGTTCCAGGAAAAAATAGACCCACTCTTGGGTCGGAAACTCTGGAGAAAAATAAATATCTGTGATCAAAGACGAAAGAAAGTTTTTTTTTCTAAACGAACACATCTTAGAAAATACTGGTACGTATATATTTAGCCACATCAGCTAAAAGAATGCTCATGGAAAAAGGAGCTGCAAGCTGCATACGAGAGGAAAATAGAGAGGGAGAAAAGTGGTGAGAAAAAGAGGCAAAATGCTAACTTGGTCGTGTTACCGTCTTACAAATGTACCAAAGGGAGAATACAGTGGAACAGAGATGCAATGTGTGATCATTGATTTGAGCGGATGTAAAAGACTGAGTGGAAGTTTGTGTATACACTCTTTTTCTTCCTCCCTGCTGCCGAGATGAAAATCTGGAGAAACGCAGGGAAAGGACTGGAGAGTTGTATCAGCATCCTAGTCATTTTTTATACTTTTTTCTCCGTTTCTCTCTCTACTTTTCCCAGATGCTGGAGTTGGAAATGAGGATGCAGTGTGGGAGCATCTACTACACAATTTTCCAGGGCACTTTTCCTAAAAGTGGTATCCTCCCTATAATCAGGATCATTCATCCTTGTTCCCATGTTTATACATGGAGACGAGCTTAATGCCCTTTTCTACTCTAGCGAAAAATTTCCAAGTCCCATCACACTTTTTACCAGTACACATTGCCCGGATCGGATATTCAAGACACGTCAAGTCTCCCGTCCGTATCTTATAAAACTTCTCCCTATCTCTTTATTTTTTTTCGTACATTTTCCCGTATAAAAGACGAGTTTTTCCTGGTAAGCCAAGCAAAACTTTCAGCTCATTTGTCTGAGAAAGAACAAGGAAAAATTAGAGTTTCTGTTTTGCTATCCACAGTGCAAAAAAGTACAAAATACACTGAAATTGTATTCTTCCACTAGAGTACTGTTTATGCTGGCTCACGTGCTACATGGTTTCTGTTGTTGTGACGTAGGCACTGAAAAATATTACGAATACGCTCCCTTTCTTTTGTTATCTTTTTGGAGCTCTGGAGCCATCTCAAGTTGGAGTCTACTTTTGTGCATTTTTCTGTCTACGGAAACTTGACGCTTCCAGTTTACTCCAAACAATTTAATTGTTTCTTTCTTTCTTTAAAAAAACAATTTAAAAACTGGAGAGAATATATAGTGCTGAATGAGGTGATGGAACATACTACACATATGTAAGTGAAGTGCTCTCAAATGGCACTTTTCATTGTTCCCAAGAGCATTCTTTTAATTTCCTCTTGGTCCAGAGTACATCCAAACCATTTCCAAGTGAGGAAGACAACCCAGAAAAAAGGTAAGAGGATCAAAGGATATTATTGTAGTTTTTACAAGTATATTTTTTGCATACTGGCCTGGGTTCATTACTGGTCATTATCCTTGTCGGAATGGGAATTTAATTAACTATTTTATGACCATGTGTGTGGGCATTTTTGCAAAGTAAGTACTAATAAAATCCGTCATTGGCCCCATGATGCGTGGCAACATTCCAAATTATTTGCACCAAATGAAGCACATTTTTTATGAGAAAAGCATCAATGCAACTTTTGCTCTTATTATCTCAGCATAATTTCATTACATAAAGGGCTAAGCGAGGTAATTACTGTACTTGTACTTTTTTCCTGACACTGACTCACTAAAAAGTTAAATAATTAAAGTAAATCAGTAAAATGACTGTGTGCAAGCAAGTATGCTCAAGTATTGAGCAAAGTCATGTAGTTCATTTCATTGTTTATGTACGCATTTATTTAGGTATGTGCACATCCTGTGAAGTTTGTAAACTTCCCAAATCTCGTTTCTAGTTGAGCATTGCAGCATTGAATACCAATCCTGTATAATTCTTTTTTTGGGGAATTTACTCTTAATTATAATTATTTTCATGAGCTCGCACTCATGTAAACGTTAATGTGCAATGGCAGTTCACTAATCGAAATTCATTACCATACTCGATTGAGATTGTAAGATTGGAGTGTAAGTGTAAACCCAACAAAATGCAGATTTCACAGCGGAGTCAATGAAATGCTAGGGATTTTGTTCTTACGTTAGTCAAATTTACCTTTGCAAGCATAAACACGCCAAGCTGTGTAAATGACATGAGTACCCTATCGTGCAAGTAAAGAGACGTAACGCATCAAGAGTTGGGTTGAGGACCATACTATATTTTTTCAAACGGAAATTCCTTAAAAAATCCCAACAAGTTGGACTCCTCTCTTAAGACAAGTTCAATTGTTCTCATTCGAGTGAGAAAATTGCAGGATGGATGCACATCCACATTATCCACTTCTACCTACCACCACTGCACCCTTCCAAATAGCACCAGCCCTTTGTTATACGTGCTCTGCTCACAGTAACTCGTATCTGTAATCTGTACAGAGGAACTGCAGTGATTATTAAGAAAGGGTCTCACTCGTCAATGTTGTCGTCAACCTAGCCTGGTGGATATCCAAGCTTGAGTAAAAATACACAAAGGGATATAGCGACATCATACACAGAATCATTTTTTAAAAATATGTACACTCTCATTGCAAGCACATTCACCAATGAACTGCTTGAAGGATCCCTGTATCCTCATCCCGGCCAAGTTTCATTTTTACTGCAACACTTAAAGGGAAAACGTAACATAGATAACGTAACATAGTCATATAGTGGGACTGTTGCATTGTTGCTTTTTTCATGGTTGTTATACACGATTTAGTTCCGTTGCATGAGACCCACGATGCTGAAGCCAAGTGACTGAGATTTTTTTTCAACAATGAAAAAACTCAACAGCATACCCTATGCGCTCGAGCATAAGCATAGTTCCACTTTAAAACTCGTATAGTGTGCCTAACTTGATATACACAGTCATTCTTGAAGTGGTCGTTGTGGGAAATGGGATTTTTAAAGGGGAGTGAAGCATTTCAGGGATAGAATTTTACGTTAGATAGTAGCCTTTCATCATCATATAATTTTGCATGGTGGAATTCCGTACTCATCATATACATCCTATGTTTATGTAGATAATAGTATGGTACATATCAAAGAGTAAGTTTGGTCTCTTCCAATTTACAAAATCATATAATAACAGAGGATACGCAGAAATCCTAGAGTCTAGTGTTTAGGGAGAACGGTATAGAAAATCATATAGCGATGCAAACAACCACACCACATGAGAACAAGGATGACTCTTTGGTTAGACAGATTTTTTTCCAATCTCGATTTTTTTTCCTTCTCGTCAACAACGAAACAAGATTTTAGCGAAAAGTGTGGTAGTAACAAAGCAAGCATGTAATGTATGCAGTTAAAATGTTTCCTTTAGCCTCTCTCTCTCTCTCTCTCGTCCATTAAATATTGTGGCAGTCAGTCAGTTCGTGCATTGCATGTATTCAGTTTTGAGTAAGCTGCAGAGCAAGACACAAGTGTAAATCCCGTTCTGCTCATTTATCCTTTAATGTACACTGGTGTGTGTGCAGTGCACAATAATATTTCTCCTTTGTGAGATTGTTAATGGTGTAAAAAGCAATGTGAGGAAAAATTACTATGCGTATTTACTTCACATATTTTTGTCATATGTGTACAGTGTGAAGAAGGTACCTATTGTGACTAATTTGTGTGCAAGTGGATAAAAACAGAGATACTACTTGATTTAACTTGAGAAAAAAGTAAACTATCCGCTTTTTTCTCTAGTAAAGGTGTTTAGAAAAGTTTGGAAAATCAAATTTGACAGTATCAATTTTGATTATCTCCCTGGATCCTGGACTGCGTAGATGGAATTGATTAATAGAAAAATTTATTTTGAGGAAAATGCATGAAAATTGCATGAATCCTTTGTAAATCTGAGTATTTGCTTGTGCAGCATTATTTTTGCAGAAAGACAGAAAGGGGATTACATACGTCATTGTTTTTCTACGGATTCGTCCCATTTTAATGTATGCATTGCCAGAATCTCTTGCCAAGTTGAAAAGTATATTGCTACGGACGGAGTAGACAAAACTATGAGAATAAGGAACAAGTGGAATGACACGTGAGTTTTAATGCACTTTTTTAGAGGAAAATAAAGTGTGCAAAATTAGTGTTATTTTAGTGATGATGCATGTGCAATAATTCTATTAACGAGTCAATGGAGTGGACGTAACAGTAACTTTTGAGATGATGCTTTAATTTGGTAAGTCACTGCCAAAAAATATAACTTGATTACAGAGAAAATCCCTTTTTCACCGGTCCGTATTCCCATTCCCCCTTCTCCTGCTTATTATGACTATTTAAGGGGAAAACTTAAGACGTACTCCCGTAAACGTCAATATGATTGTCATCACCAAAAAAGATAAATATGGTCTTGTGGGCTTTTAAAAAATTAAAATAGAACTGTACATTGTTTACATAAACAACCTGTACTATACTCACAATATTCCGTTAGATTTTTCTTTCTCGGAAGGCTGCGCGGTGTAGATGAAAAGATGTAAAAACTCATATTACCAACTTTTTGCTGGGTTCACATGTCGTGATGTTTTAATATGGATTTTCTTTCTTTAAAATACGGATGGTCATCACATCACACACAATTTTTTTTTCTTATTTGGAATCCCTCAGTTTTAAGAGTAATCATATCCACTTAAACAGCCATTCTAAAGTTCTTATTATGATCAACACCTCACGCTCACGAATTGAAGTTTCATATGCTTTTTTAGATGCATTATTGTCTGCAGGCTTACACTTGTTTAAGCACGAGTATATTCTTGTGTATGCTCCTATTTTATGTGTTTTTTTTATAATCACGAGGAAATCGTGAATGAAGCTGGTATAAAAAAATAGTGCTTTTTCTTAAAGTTATTTTTCATGTAAACAAAAATCCCTTATTTACTGTTAGTTATTACATGTAGACAGGGATGTGTAGGCAGCACTTGAGGAATATTGTACAAGGAGATGCAATCAACCATTCATTTTTTGCAAAGAATTTTTAAGCAGGTGGGATATCAGTCAAACATTTTGTTGTGCTATTTTCCTACTCGTGCACATGAATGGATGGATATTATTATCTGTCGCCCTGTCGGTTTTGCGATTGACATTGGAACAAATGTCTACATAAATTCAAAATGAATGGAGAGTTTTTACACCTACATGAGAAGTATAGAATAGAATAGAATATTCTATCGGCTTTTATGGTGTTTTCCCAGAGGATGAAAATAAAATCCTCGTATAAAACTAAGCTTTCACAAGTAATGTGTCCAACTTGACAAAATGAGTCATTATAAGTTGGAAAACAAAATCTGTTGGGGATGATGGCATCTCGTAAAAAATGTCATGCCATCTTTATTTGAGTTGATGGTTTTGTATCGGATGACGCGTTTTTGTCTTTTACGAGCTTGCTATGGCATATTGTTCTGTGAAAATGTATAAAGATGACGTGAAGCTGTTTAAAATTTGGATAGTTTTAGCTCTCGATTATACATAAGTACGAAAATGCTATATAACATGAACCATTTTTAATGAAGTTTTATTTGATTCGTTCAGGAAAACTCTAATTTCACTTAAATGAGGAAATGTTAGAAAAAAGGCATAAATGAGATGAGAAATAAAAATAATTTGCATACCAACATGACAACTGTAAACTGCATTGCTCATTGTGTGTTCTCTGGCAATTTCCTTTCCAGTTTTATTAACCACAGTTTATGTTGAATTAAAAGAACTTAAGAGAGAAGGCAACAACGTCATTGCAACTGCATGAATGCGTGTTTGTACTGAATTGACGTGAACGTCACAACATTCCCTGGCGACTTTTGGTGATAATGATAGGTGTCTGCCTGCGACATAAAACCACAGTCCATCAAATCCTGAAATAAATACTTCTCTCCACAACAAAGCTTGTTTAATGTTTCCGACTGTTTTCCGCCTATATCCCTTATTCCCTTTTCTCATGTGACCAGTGGAGTGGTTGACAAAACTGTCAATCTCCCAATTGCTAAGCGTTTGGAACGAGTCCAATTTGAGTTGTATGTAGAATTGTAAATTGTGCTCGTCAAAGTCCAGGGTATTCACTGCTTCTTTAGGCTACTGTTGTCGTTGACCCCTCCGCTCGAATTGTGAAATGGACATGCATAAATAAACAGCGTAAAATTTTCGTGCTGGATTTATTACTGTGACATGCGATATCTTAGTTTGCACATTCATCGTGAAACTCAAATGTTTAAATGCCACAATATACTTTGCATCAAATTTATATATCCATTTATGCCCATAAATGTTGCAAATAATATTAAAATTGACAAAGTGCCGTTGTAGTAATATTCAAATGAAAACATGCTCATTTATTGACATTTGACAAGATTTTAGCAAAAGGCAAATATTGTTATTTATTATGTTTACACAACCGTAACAATCATATTAGCAATTTACTCAAAGTGAACTTTCGTCTGTGAGTAGTCAGCAACCTTGTTAAAATGAGTACGCAAATATTTACAAATTTTCATGAAAACATTGTGTTGCTCTCAATTACTAAACTGATAACATACCGGATTTTCAACTGAAACGGAAGGGAAAGTGTTTTTTTCGAATGAAATCCCATTTCTCATTAATACATTCCATTTCACAAACACATATGAGATAAGGATTACCATACAAACTTTAACTCGAGCTTCAAGTACTTCTGGTTAAAAAAACGGAAAGTTTTTGTTTTTGTTTGAAGTGATAAACTTGCAGAGAGAAGAGCGGAATGGTGGCGCTATTACGACAACGGACAGACCATGGCATTGGTCATTAAATAGAAAGAGATATATGCAG
The DNA here is from genome assembly GCA_027743935.1 of Sinodicranocentrus sp. ZH6. NCBI lineage: Eukaryota > Metazoa > Arthropoda > Collembola > Entomobryomorpha > Entomobryidae > Sinodicranocentrus > Sinodicranocentrus sp. ZH6. The sequence goes on from JAHZNA010003459.1 coordinate 18,786, forward strand.
ACATTGCTCTGTTGTATACGTATTTAACTCTCGTAATATATTCCATTGACCTCGTTATCTTTCCACTGCTGCATGCATAATAGTTGAGAGATATGTAGAGCTACTCATTGAATTCAATTAACTACTTACGACTCGTATTTACTCCCACTCATCCCCTACTCGTGCGTTTTATCATGATCATTTCAAATTATCATATCGTTCTCATCCTGAGCACTAGTTTTACTCAACATGAGCATTTCCGCATTGCATATCTGTACCATAAAAAACTAAAAATAGCTAAAAGGACAAAGAATGCTAAAATATATATCAAATACATGGTGAGTGGAATATATAAAAAAAGGTCTTTAAAATTATTTTACTACATACAATGGTTCCATCCGTCATGACTCCCAGAAATAACATTGACTCTGTAGCCTTTTATCAGAGTTGGTGGGATTTCAACAATAAAAATATTGATGTTTTAAAGAATTACCAAATATCATTTCACTCCAACTCTCCCAAGGTGAACCCGATAGGACCTTTCTGGAAAAGTCCATATAAGACATTGACTCCTTTTATAAATTGCTACAGTGTGTATTAAATTCCCACGCGTGAAGCATCCAATGAAATTACCTTATTTGATGTTCATTCTGGAAAATTGACTTGAAGTCAACTTCGACTTGAAGACATGTTAAGATGTTTTCGAAGAAACAAAAAACTTCAAGTGGAGATGTGTGAAGTTGCAGAAAGTTTTAATTAACATTGTCCCAGCCTCGTGTTTCGGCTTCGACTTCCTTTCACGCTTTGCCAGGCTAATGATAGTAGTCTAATCTGCCTTGAACTGCATATTTCCACACGGTGAATATCATTGTGGAAGGTTAATTGTCTACTATGTCATGTGAAGAAGATGATGATGATAATTACTAGGCCATGCATGCAGTTCATGTATGCTTGCATAACGTACATAACCTTATAATGTTATAATACGTAAAATGAACTAGGCATACATAACTCCTGATAAAATTTCTCATTTTCTTAGTCCTTCCGTCCCTCCTGTTTTGGTTGAGTAGTTCATAAATAATTCATAAAATTCATAGTAAACTTTTAAATGCATTAGATTGCCATGAAATGGAAAGGCTGTATAATTTTAGACGTGGGCCAATGTTTTTTATGCAATTATTACAAAGGAAAAAGAATTGTGAAGGAGTAGATTAGTGTGGAATGTCAAGATTAATAAATTCATTAATTTACAAAAGATCAATAATGTCTTAACTCTAGACTAGACACACTTCACTCTTCCTTCACATGGTCATTTCATTCCAGAACCAAATTTAACATGTATCTATATTGATTAGATTGTTTTTTGCAAGAGAGTAATTAAATACATGAAAGTCGACCCATGAATAATTGAAAATTTGTCACATGTAGCAATCATAGCAATATAGATGAAAGACTTTAGTTCATAATCATTTTAATTTTGCCCTCTATCAATATTACCCTCTATCAATATTAATTAGTTGCAAATGAACATTATACTATTTAATAGAAATAACGGGTATTGAAGTTGGAATAATAATAATCCAATTAGCAATATTAAAAACTCATATTGATACTTACAAAATCAAATACTTTTTGTGTTTGTTTTGTTAACATACCATATTCCAGTTCAAAAGTTTCCCCCTTCATAAAAGAATCTTTGTTCATCAAAAAAGCCTTGTTATTTTCATCTGAAAGTTTAATTTAATTAAGTTCAACTTTCAACTGTCATTCCGTACCCATCCGTGCAAAGTACGAAGGGCTGAGAAAGAAAGCAGACAAAGTCTACAACAATTCAATAACATACGTCAAATCCCATTATTTGTATTTCGGCTGAGATGAAATTCATCATCTTGCTTGATATAGTTATATACCTAGCATACTTCATCTCTTCGTCATTCTGACAAACAAATAATCTCGCAGAGACAAAGCTAACAAAGGCACCAAATGGAGAGCTAGTTTACAGTTCCCAGAGGAGTAGACTTGTCAAGTAGTCGGTGTGTGCACATATGCATGATAATTCAATAAATAAATAGATGATTGAGGATAACAATGCCGTTGCATTACTCTCGCGGAAAACTTGATGATACACCTGACTTGACGGACAGGACGGGAAGCAAGTGTGAGTGAAGAGGGGGAAATTGTTGAAAACTAACGACATCATTGAAGGGATACGATTACCCTTTGCAATTTAATATCGACCTGTCTTCAAAAAGTTGCCAGCCTCTTGGCTAAAAGTGAATGTGCAAATATTAGATGATTTTAGATGCACCTAAGATCAAATCCCCTTTTTGCATGTGAAAGCAAAGGCAAAATATATAAATAACTTTTAAAGAGTGTGATAGAAATCTACTAAAAAGAGAACGGATGACCGCGAAGCGATAAAAATCTCGTTGACTAGTTATACCATCCACAAGAATTCACTCATGTTTCCTTTGTACTTGAAATACTCTCGTTTGTCGTCGTTACTCAAATGAAATGGAATGGAAAATAGTGTGAAGACTGACGTGGCAGGTGTGTATCCATACATTATGTTGAATGAGACAGATAGAAAAAGAGAGATTGCAAATTTTTTGCAGTTTTATTTTGAAATGCAAATCACTCCATTTGCATCCCATTGAGAAAGGAATCGCATCAGGATCATTATGTTTACTCTAAATTCTCTACTTGCAAATGTATTCTTTTGAAGTGCATCCCTGTTTTTTATTCTTTGATCAACCAAAATGCTTTGCACTTTTCCTTTAATCTTGGTTTACTAGGATAAAGAAATGTGCTCCATATGAGGGGTAATTAAATGACAGAAAAATGAGATTTCTGCAAAATGAAAAACTTTCGTTTTTTCCTCTACAATTTTATTTCACAAATATTCTTAAGATAATTGTAGTGCAATGAGTCCTTTCTTTAAAAAAATAAAAGGAAAGGATTAAGTTGCAAAATTTAAATGCCGTTTTTACACTTAACAATGCAATTTGAAAAAAACAAGCTTTTTCACCATTTTAACGACTAAATACTTTTTAAACATCTTCATCCTTCCCCACAAAAGATGTTTAAAAGGTGTCAAGTCAATGGAAAAAGGAGAAAAAGATGATACAGCAGAAATTTATCGTACCACTCTCACACTTGGAATTTGCTAAAGCAAAGGAATTTGAAAGGATCAGCACGACATGCCATCACAATGCATAATATTTTCCCAGCCTACTTTTCCCTTCTTTACCTCAATAAAATATTTTTTGCCTTTAGCGAATGCCACCATGAGCTATCAACCTGGCATATTTTTTTGTCCCTATTCCCGTATCTCCGTATTCCGGCCAAACAAACGAAAAAGAAATTGGGATTTTCGATTTGTCATTTTGATTGAAATGAAAAAAAGGCAGCAAGAAAATGAGCAACTTTGCGAAGTGAATTCAAAATGAAAAACGATGGCACAAACATGAACTCAAGCGAAAGACGTGTTTTCTTCGCAAGGAGAAAATGAAATAAAATCTTTCATCATCCTACTTTTTCTTCTTGGTAAATTACATTTCATCCCTACGAAAGGCATTGACGTCTAGAAGAAGCCCTCTAAAATGTGCGACCATGAATTAGCAACAACTGCGACACAGCTAGATAGAACAGCATTCACATAAAAGCTGGCAATTACTTCAAGGCGCAATACTATGACGGCCAAGGGACTCACTGATGCACAGCAAATTTTTATCCACTCTCTCGTCCCCAGCTTCTTTAGCACTCATTAAAAATGAACGGAAGGAGGGGAGGACTCCCGTTATAAAATATAAATTGTCGAGCACCAAGAAAATTGACATTTGACGTGGAGCAAAGATGAATCCCTGACCATATTACATGTTATATATATATATATACATATATCCAACCCTATAGTGTAAACTAGCGTGAGCAACTTCTTCAGTCGGGAGTGATTGTTACGAGGAGGAAAATTGTATGCAATTTGCAATTACGGTCAACACCGCTCACACACACTCAAATTGCAAACTGCAATTGGCAACTGTATTCCCCTTCATATGTCCTTTGCTCTTGATAAGCATGGCAACACAGTTACGATTCATAATTAAAGTCCTATATGTAAAAGCAAAATTTTGTATATGCTTTAAATATCCCAGTGTTCATTTATACCTAAATGCGCAAACTCTTTTTTGCTAATTACCATTCCTTCGCCGAGCCATGCTCACTCGACCGTGTTGACTGTAAAGCGGTAGTTTGGTCTATGAGGCATTTAAATATTATCAAGTAGCAAAAAAATGGGATATCAATATCAACGATATATGTATACCACTCAGATGCACATTTATTCAGTGAATGTATGATCTTGTGTGTGTGCCATACTGTTTCCTTGTTTTTTTTTACATGTGTGTATAAAATTGCTAAATTGTTACATCCACTCAATTTGTATACTTGTCGTAGTAGTTTTCATATTAGAGTTTTACTTTTGGCTGAATCGATAAAGAAAAACATATGTGAAGAGTGTCTTCTTGTTCAAGCTTAATTTGGCAAAGAAGAGAAATCGCTTCTTTTTTTGAACAAGCGACTTTTGCTTCTTGTTCTCCTCGATTGTACCCCTATAATCCTTACATTTGTCCCGTTCTTTTTGCTCTCTCTCTCTCTCTCTCTCTCTATCTCTCTCTCTCTCTGTGTATGTAGATGTCAAAAGGGAATTTTATAAGAGGGAATAAATGCATTTTTGATGCCTAAGGCGAATTGCAAAGGATCTCACAAAGAGTGAGGTGACTGGGTAGGGAAATTTTTTGCATACGGCGTCATTAAAAATAGCATAAGATTATTTTTCAACTCCATTCATCCATCTAGTAGGCAAAGAAACTGTTAAGTAAATAATTTACGTGGATTGACCATTGTTTGCATTGTTGTAAGCCTTTTTTAAAAAAAAAAAGATTACGTGCCCACTTAATTTCGCTTTGCTGAAGGTATTTCTTCAAAAATCGTATGATCAAGTGGAAAAGTTAAGATGAGGAAAAAAGAATTCAATTTTTAACAATGCACCGCTTGTATTGATTCTTTGTAAAAAAAGTATATCTATGAGTGGTGTACATTACACGAGTTAAGTACGTAATCAAAGAGGTGATTACATTGTTGATTGCTGTATTATGGCTATACGTAGGAAGACAATAATAAACTCGAAAATAAAAAGAGTTTTATTGTTTATCTAACGGATTTTGTAATACCATGTGGAATATTGAAAGAGTTAATTTTTCTTTGGAAGCCTAATCAATCCTTGATAACAAGTCATTTAAGATATTTTTTCAAATTTTACAAGGGAAAGAGTGAGCATGGGATTTAAATCCTAATATCTTGAGCCAATCACCAGCTACATTTTTAGATTGAGTTTAAGATGGAATTAGCCCACGAATTTAAATTCCAATCGGTCATAAAAGCAAATTCTAATGATGTGCTATAGACAAACCTTTCGTAATTTATTTGGGTTTTGGGAGTAGGAAGCAGTGCGCTGTGTGTCTTGACTTGATGATATGATTGGTTAAGGTGGTTGAATGAATGAGAAAAAAATCATTACATTATTAGTTCGATTCTCTGCAAACAATGGCGTGTGACTACAACTGCCTTTTTTGCATTCATGATGGCGTATCTAGGTTTTTTCTTTTAAAAACTATTCAATCATTTCCTTGTGGTATTACTTTTATTGACCGCTTGACTCTGCCAATCAGATGATTACTTTTTTGATCTCATATATCGAACACACATCACTTCTTATTCGACATTTTAAACTCATATCATCAAATCAAAGAATCCAATTTTGCCAATCTAGATCCTACCCTATGACGTGGTGTCTGCATCAGATTTAAAGATTTGCATCGATTTGCATTTCACTCTTGAAATGATAACACACATTAAAATCCCAGCTGTAATCCTGGTTTATGTTGATATTCAACTTTTATTGTGTTGACTGGGGCAGCTCTCAAATAATTGATATTTTTTATCCTTGTCTCATTAATTTCCAAATAAAAAATCCTTTCAATACCAATCCCATTCTTTAGAATACCTCCCCACGTTGTCTTTTTATTGCAAATTACTTTGAGCGCACGTTTTTGACGACGTGGTTTGGTGACACTGACGTGAATATGGATACATTGCAAAAAGGACTGTGCGCTATGCTTCAGCGTCTGTCCACTCTTTAAAAATGATAATAATGGCCCCTCAACAAAATCAACTATTACGTTGTGAGAGTTGGTTGGAATAGATCACAGTGATTATTGAGTAAGTGAGGAGTTGAGAAGCGAGTTTTTCGAAAATTGCATTACCGTATAATATCCCCCTTTCACCAAGACAATATCCATATATATGTATTTTTAATCGTGGTTATACTCATCAAAGTTTGAGCGACCACCACCACATACCATGCACCACATCGTCATATAATCATCGTCATCTTTAGCCATTACATTACAAGCGTGCAAAGTTGTTATTACTCACATTTACATTTTTCAATGCACTCAGATATATCAGATATATGTGCGGTTTTCCCCTTTATCCTCTTTTGACGAGGATAAAATACGAGATTGAAAAATTCCCTTTTTTCAACTTTGTTCAGTTTCACGCAAAGCGTGTGTCTTTGAGCTTGTATTGCAGTGGGGCTTTATACCAGCATTCATATATTTTTCTTTTGACAGTCAAACCACCACGCTATGTTGTAGATACTTTTGCTACTGGTTATTATTGTATTACTTCATTTCTCATCTGCCAACTGTGCACATTTTTGAGATTTTGAGGGAGCATCACTCAAGCACCTTAGAACCTCTGGTTTTGTTTTTGGGATAGAGTATTTTTTCATGCATGTAAAGCTTCTTTTTTTAACTACTCCAGAGGTCTAAGATTTTGCAAGATTTCCACTCGTCGTGATTGCAGTTGTGTTTAAGAATGCGATACGATTACAGTTGTATGGTTTTACCACCAACAATGTTGTTTTTTAGAATAAACTTTGGAAAACAAAACACAGCTGATGACATGCAAAAAAACGTGTTGTTCTCTTAACAAATTCCATTCTAGATTTTTTTTTCGAATTTCGTTACATGTTTTTGCATCTCCTCATCTTTTCATGTTTGCCAAGAAAAAAAACCCCTAAAACTCACAAGCAATAAGAGAATCCCTTCTCATCTGTGGAATAGTTGATGCCTTTTTTGCACTGAATTTCGAGTGCTACTTTTTTCTCCCTACTAAACATTCTCGTCTTGAAGGAACAGTTGCCAAAAAAACACGAACAAGAAGAAGAAGTCGTCAGCGGGATAATCTCACTTTGGCATAGCAACTCACAGTCTTACATTTTTCTTATTCTTCCACATTTGGTTTCAGAATGGTGATTTGCCTCACACAAATACCTTCCATTTGCATATTAACGATAGGAAAGAAGGACGAAGAAGAGCTTGAAAAAGTGTTTTTTTCAGGATGACAGGTGTATACGAATAAGGTTGAAGATTTGCAACTTCTTCTCTCAAGACGTATGGCATGCGGTGTATGTGTAAAGTTGTAAATAATAAATGTGCACGTCATCATCAACATGATCATCGTTAGATCACAGCCTTCAATGCGAATCATGTCATGATGATGATGAAGAAAAAAAATTGTAAAAAGCTTGTGTATATGTGTTTATCACAAGAGTCCATTGTGCTCCATTGGTGTTCTCAAAATGATTTGTATAGCTTGGAGCTACGAGAACGTGGATTATTTAGGAGGTAACAAAGTAGTAGATTTACGTATGAGGGCTATTAGAGGTGACCTGCCCTCGAGGAGTGCATCTTCTTGTGCACTTGGAAACAGAGAGAAAACATTCATATTCTGGAGATCCTTCTGTGTCCACTTCTCTGTCGACTAAGGAGACCAAGAGAAGCTTCTTGGAAACAAAGAGGGGAAGAAGTAAGCAAAATGATATTCGTACGGGAAATATGAACTTATAGAGGAATACTCTGTAGAAAAGTCAATAGAGGATGGATTCAGGTGATCATTTGCGAACGATAAAAATAAGTGGAAGACATACATGAACGTGACATGACAGTCGATTAAGGGGAGAGTTACGATGTACAGAGGAGAATGTTGAATTTTTGATTGTTATCTCGAATCTAAAAAGACGTCTTTTACGAGAGGGGATATTGTAAATGGATTTTAGTAGTGGAATGGAACCATGACAAGTAATGATATGGCATGGAGCTGGAAGGCATTATAGGAAAATTGTATTTCTACATTGTAAGTCACCAAAGCTTCAGGTACTTGCTCTCAGTGATACAATTATTATTTTTCGAGAGTTCATCCTTCCTCACTAGAGAAGATATAGTGGAGCACATTAGCCATAATATGAATTATTCAAGTTTGAAGTGAAAAACAGAGAGATAAGAGTGCTGGACAAATTTTCTAGCATTTTATCCCAAACTCGTTTTCCAAGAAAACCTTTTTCCCTTTGTGTTCCTACTCTGGATTCCATATCGACTCAAAACTTTTTTTTCCATCTTGACTGATATATTTAAATTTTTCATGGATGCAAGATGGCGGGAGGAAAAGATTGGAAAAGTTTTAGCTGGAAAGGGAATTTCCAACTTTGGGGAGGAAAATTGGGTTACTATATATAGTTTCTGCAATCTTATCTTGTTTCCCTTTACCATTTGACGGGAATGCTTTTTCACGCTGGCCTTGTTTTCCATTTTGCTGTGTAAATGTAAATCTCAACGTCAGTAGAATCTCTTTTTTTCTACCTAGGAATGAATAAAAGTTTTAATGAGGTGCTGCTTCAATTTTGTGTAAAATTACGAGAGGGTCTAGAAGAAAAAATGAACCTCTGGCAAATCATGTACTGTTTACATTTGCAACAGTAAACAAGACCAGAGCTGCTTGTGGCCTAGATTAAAGGCTGTGCGTCTAATAGTAGCGTAAAAATCCAAATAAACATTGGGGCTTGAAAGTATGCAGACCGTAAACGGTAATGTTATTTAATGCAAGCTGGAGATGGATTTGCTATTTAAACTTTTACGAAATAAGCCCTAATTCTATGCTTGAGAGAAGGATGATCCATACCCTTTCGCACATTGTTCCTTATATACATTCATAAAAGATTCAGGTTATTCTACTACGTGTAAATGCAACCTGCCAACTTCGTTAAGCTAAGCTTATCACTCCAGTGAACAACAGCTTGTCCAGGAAACATTCAAGTGGATTTGTACAATAATTAATCCCCCTTTTAGCGAGCTGGAGGGATACCGTGCTCTAAAACGCTGGTATTCCCAGAATCCTATCAGATTGAGTGAGTGCTTCCAACAAAATTCTTCAAATTTTTTATGCACGAGAAAAAACAGATTTTATTCCCAAGAGAAAAGTAGCTATCGAAGAGGGTCAAAAATCTTCCAAGACGTAACTTGCACATATCATCCATGAATATTTTATCATCCATATTCCATTCTTTATGCAAATGCTTCAACTGAGCAGAGGAAAAGGTGTCAAGTGAAGCGTTACCTATAACACAAAACACAACCCACAAAAGCTATCATGATCTTAGCGAAATTCCTTGATACATAATATTTTATTCCCGTGGGTGGAAAACAGATATAGAGATAGATAGCATTGTTAAAAATTCCCACGCATCATGCATGGATGCATCTTTATCCTTCTCACCATTACAGAAAAGTGGTATTTCCATCTTGTTATCGCAAAAATTTCAATCCCCAATGGTGGAAAAATAAGACATCTACACGTATAATATAATATTTCTCATGTGCCATGCTATTCATGGTACGAGTTGTAAAAAGCCGGTATCAAATCTCTCGCACGCCTTGGGCTGGGTGACGAGGGAGACCGTCAAGTAAAAATGTGAAGTGGGTCCACATGCTAGTTCAGCATCTGGTTTCCTCTCGAACACCAATATAAACTCCCTTGCGAAAACATGCATATCCATTCTTCCATTATAGATAGAACACCACTATGTGTACTTTTCCAGACATGACAAGGTGAAGACGTGGTTCGCTGAGGTCGCTAAACCACCCAACTGACTTGAACCAGATTTTCTTTACTTGTCTATTCTCTTCTCCATCTTTGCTTCATTGGGTTGACGTCACCTACCTTCTGAAATCAGCATGAGAATAGTGTTCACAAAATAAATTACTTTTCATAACGTATTCCGTATTAAGAATACTTCTTCAGCTGAGCAGCAACCCAATGAATGTCGTTTTTCTCAAGCTACCAGTATAATCAAAAAGATGATCACCCTGAGAAAGACCTTTGAACTCTCGGGTAGCCCAATATATGATAATTTTTCCTTGCTTGTTGTTGTCTTCGCTGGAGGATGATACAAACAAATCACTGAGAGACTGATGCGAAACGTCTAACTTAATTAACAAAACATATTACATTCAACATTGGAATATTCATAAGCATACTTTACGTATTTTAGTGCATAACATGTCTTGTGTTATACCATGCTGCGATATTTGGTCAGCAGAGTGAGTCATGGAAAAAGTATTTTTAAATCTATGAACAAACTACGATCCAAACCACAAAAAACAAACAAATGACGAACTATAAATTATAATAAACGATTAAGGTGTTAATAAAAAGAAGTTTCGCAGAAAATATTCTTTAAAACTGCGGAAGAATGATATATTACACGCTATATGTGAAATTTTGACAGTTAGGACCTTATGCAGGGCCTAAAGGCTCTTTTAGATTTTTCGCATTAGCAATACAGTTTGTTCTCCTTAAAAAATGCTGAAGAATGATATACTAC
>JAHZNA010003460.1:0-14484 GCA_027743935.1 Sinodicranocentrus sp. ZH6
GCTAAAATTCACGCTAGACTGAGTTGAGTTGAGTTGAAAATCTGGCTGTCACCAACCTATGTTTGGTGACAGCTGTCACCAACCCGTAAAGTCTACCCCTACCCGAACGGCCTCGTAATCAAATCAATCTTATCTTTTGTAATAACTACTATTATCTTTGCTATGTATTCAATAAACAAAATCACGACTGCAATATACCTCTGCAATAGTATCAATAATACTTTCAAAACCGAGTGCAAGGGCCCATCGTCTCATGCGATTGAGTTCCTACATGATGAAACATTAAAGCAAGCATATTAATTAATTTAATTACTGCGTCAAAAAAGAAGTTATATATATTGTAGAAACCTTAACCTTATAAAACTGAACGGTTTTTTCTGGAAGTTTTCTTGCATGTCTTAGTAATTTCTGAATGTCAGCATTTAAACCACCAGGTGTTAACCACACTGTGGTTTGGACTGGAGTCGCTATATAACTCTTCCTGTCCGTACTTTTTACCGGAAAGCACGGAATTGCTGTTGTATCTCCTTGTACTGTTTTCTTTTGAATGAAATCGTCCCTCGGGCCTAACTGTAGTAGGTTTCCCAACCACTGAACGACATTAGCCCCTGTTATAATTATAATTTCGAAACAAATATTATTCTCTTTTCTGTAACCTGTCAAACTAATATTTTATAGTTACCGTTCATTTCATACCAGGAGAAAGAATCGACAATATAAGGTTAGATTTCTTTTTGCTATCGGCAAATGAGTAAATGAATCCGAACCAGTTTGTTCCGACCTCACAAAATGCACAGTAATGTTCTGTAGCAACTTTTAATGCGCCGTGCAATAAAACACAGAAATTGGGTATGTTTCCATCTGCTGCCTCGCCTGTCTGCTCAACTAGATATATCATAAAATCATAATATAATCAATAATCAAATCGTCTACATTACAAAGTTACAAACATTACAAACATTAGTACATACATTCACTTGAATTGTGTGAACATATAACGTAATAAACCAACACCCCTGTGAGAAGGGACCTTTACGGGAATAATGAATCGATATATACTCGTGTATTCAGTAGCTTTTTTTTTGATAAATTACAAGTTAAAATAAAAATTTCGGATATTGCCCACGTATTTACCAGTACAAGGAGGGTTGTAAGTAGTTTCAAGTTTAGAAAAATGGAGATGCGTAAATCAGTTTGCAAGAGCAGCACCGCTTAAGAGTAATTGGATAAAATAAATGAATAATACCTTCATAATACTACTGCCAACCCTGTTTTGTTGCAAACCGCAAGTATTCGAAAAAACCTATTTCCCATTTGATATCATGAAAGTACCTTCTTGCAAGGGTGTGTTTTAGTTTTATACAAAAAAACTTACCACCAGAAGCCTTTAATGGTAACAATAGATGTCTTGAATGAACCGGAGGACACGCTAAATCTCCAATTTCGATAAATCCTAAAACTTCTAAAGTTTCACAAATATCGTATCTCCTGTCGTCCATTTTAGATACGTACGGTTGCGGAGGAGGGCAAAGCGTAATTTTGGAAGACATAGTACCACATTTAATAACTCCCTTGTATGGTGTAAAATCCTTGGAACATAATTTTTCGACAGCGTTTTTACATTCCTATAGTTGTACAAAGAATACATGCACTATAATACAAATTTTATTTTCGAATACGGATAACAACTGAAAAATGAAACGTTTACTAACGATATGGATAAGTCTTAAAATCCATATGTACTATTGTGCATTTAAATAGGTATACATATTTTTACGTATGTTATGCACTACCCTTCATCTGGGGGGAGGGGTAGGAGGGATGGCGTTGTTAAAATTATTTTGAAAAATAGTCCCAGGATACCCCTTGACCTAAAGGCCAATGTAGAATTTTGCCAAAGGCTGTTGCATGTCATTTGAAAAAAATACTCTCCCAAAATATGTTGACTTAAAGAATAATTGTGCCAAATTTTATGGAAATCCGTTTTATGCCCAGGAGCAAACAACATATTATTTTCAATTATTTCCTCCTCCCCAGGTTAAGAAAGCACAAAATAATTCCCGTTATTGACCTAAGGCTTCCCTTCGCCTCAAATACAAAGGAGTCATTTGGGGGAAAACTTACATATCCCTAATTCAATTAGATCGTCTTGATTTAATGTGAGTGGATATTGGATATTACTTCGCGCGGATATCAATATCATTTCCTTTACATTCGTTCCGGTATCACATATCTACATCATTCGAGCTGAAATATAAATATGAAGTCTTACATTCGAGTTTAATTGTACTTCAGGGACATAAACACATCCATCCTGGCATGTAGTTGCAATAAGCTTTTGGAGCAAGCGATAGCTTTCAGAAAAGTTTTTGTCCGTAGGGTCACCTGAAAGCAATAAATTTAGTTTTCCATTTACATACCATACCTAGTTCCAAATTCAAATTTCTGCAAATGGAACCTAGCTGAACTACTTTCATAACCAAAGTCTATATTTAAAGGTTAAATAGGTGATAAAGAGGTATCCCAAGATTTCTGAACAAATTGCTAGCCAAAATTGGAGGAAGCTTTGTCGATTTCCTCCAATTTTCAAAAAATGTTTATAAAGTCCCTTAATTTTTGTTATAAACCTACCTGGAAAACAAGCATTTATCTTGGGGGTATCCATCTACGGATAACAACTGCCAATGTACTGTTGACGTGTAAATTACTTGTATTTTGCATTCTTGACTCTCCAAGATTTATGTGCACATGGAATGTGGACGAAACAGAAAAACGGTGTTATTGTCTATTTTTAATTCTGACAGTGAGCAAGACAAATTCTATTTTCTATTGCGGTTCATTCATACATTCATTCATTAGATCGTTGGTTATAATTATAACCATCAACCTTATCCATACTTATAATATGAGCGTGTTTGAGATCCGGGCAGTTCGTTTGGTACCCTTTATTCAATTCATATAAGGAGTGCACGGTTTTTTATATAAAAATGGCATCAAATGAAAGCTAAAGCGGTAGGTGTGTACTTCATGGTTCGGTGACAGCTGTCACCAAAAATAGGCTGGTGACAGCCAGATTTTCAACTCAACTCAACTCTGTTTAGTGTGAATTTTAGCTGTCACCAACTTTGGTGACAGCCAAAATTCACCAGAACTCAATTTAGGCGCTGCCTGAAGGTGCGTTTCTTCGAATTGGTTAGGTTAAGATAACTTTTTTGGTAATTTCGGTTACAATTAAGTGTTACATTAACCTAACCTAACCTAAAACAATAATCAGCAACACAAATTGGTGAAAAACAGCTGTCACCAAAGTAGCTGGTGACAGCTAAAATTCAGACCAGATTGAGTTGAGTTCAGCTGTCATCATTTTTTTCACCGAACCATAAAGTACTCACCTACCTGTCCTGACAAGCTGACAACGTCAGTGGGGAAAGGGAAAAAATAGAAAAGTGAAGACACGAAAAAAATCAAATTAAAATTTAGATTTTTGTGTTTTTTTGTTACCAAAACTGTTTTTTGACTGTGATATGGGGACAAATTTTCCCATATTTAATTGTGATATATATTTAACGAAACCCGACCCTCCACATTTCCACAAACACCCGACGCGACTTCATTGTTTTATAAAAAGTTGGTGCACGCAAGCATATCGTAAAAATATGCGCATGAATTAAGTACAAATCGATTCGGATGGAGAGGGTCCTAGTCCTACCCTTGACCCTAGGCTTTGAGTACAATTGATATAAATGTCTCATGTGTCTGAGGGAGTACTGAATTAAATCAGTCTCGTTGCTTTTGATAAATCACGTCCAACGTCCGGGAATATTTTTTTTGAAAGGGAAATTTAAGTATAGTTTGTAATGTATCATAATTATTTTTAATTTCCAAAAGGATCTACTTCCAAATTTGCTTATCGGATGCAGAAATGGATTCCAAGAACTCTAAACCAAATCTCACTGACTTTTTCACCTTTGCTAGTGGTACGGAATTGCCTAAAGTTGTCGCACCTATTTGCGAAAAACATGACGAAATTTGGAACAACACTACGGAAGGACAGAATACAACTTCGAAAACTCATGCTGGGAATGAAAATGAGCTTGACTATGTAACGAAACACGTGGAAGAAGAAAGGAAAAGAATACATAAGGTAAATCAAAGTGCAAAATGGCACCGCGACCCGGAAATTTGGGGGTCGTTTGCTATACTCGGACTAATGGTAGTCAGGGTCTAGGACGCGACCCCCAACCAAACATTTTTCTTAGTTGTTAGTAAACATTTTGCTTGTTATTGGTAGTTGGTAGTCTGGGTTGAAAATTGAGTTGAAAAAGATAACTGCTAATCATTACGTAACCTATCAATAGTATTCATATCATAGCCTAACGAACGATACGTTAGGCATATTGCAATATAAATAAATCAAAATAAATTTCAAAAGTCTGTAATAAAGATGTGTAATGTTACAAACAAAAACAATTCTCACCCCAACTTGTCCACATCAAGTCAACTTTCAACTTAAAATATATGTTAAAGTTAAAATGTGAATCCCGTCCTATACCCTGACTAGTACTGCTGGTCCAGGTATAGAAAACTAATGTGTATATAGTAATAATAATATCATGTTTTGCTCGTCCAGTTCCGGTTTATATGCAACTAATTTGAACGCTTCATAAATGCATTTCAAGCATTGAATATTACGTATGATATTTTTGCTTTATAGATTAAGCTTGGAAATGGTGATGCTGATAAAAGTATTCGCAATGACGGTATCACACAAAGGAATTTTAATGCTGATTTCAATTATCGAGGCCGAGGTCAACAGTTTCGAAAACAACTTAAAGCGAACACAGACGCTAAACCATTTTCGGGTAGACAGTCAGAACCGTCAATTTTTGGAGGTGCCTCGGGCACGGGTAACCGGTCCTCTGAAACGGATGTATTCCTTAAGTACGACTTTAGCAAGCGAATGCTTGATACCTCAGGTCTTGTCATTAATCGAGTTCGAGGCAAGGTTAGCTTTCATATTAATGTTTATTATTTAGCTAAAGACCATAAAACTAAGTAAATAATATGTATTTAAAGTTATTATTACGCCTTACGCCTACAAACGTGTCTACGTGTCGTTGAGATGTTGATTTGTGGACAG
This sequence comes from Sinodicranocentrus sp. ZH6, assembly GCA_027743935.1. Classification (NCBI taxonomy): domain Eukaryota; kingdom Metazoa; phylum Arthropoda; class Collembola; order Entomobryomorpha; family Entomobryidae; genus Sinodicranocentrus; species Sinodicranocentrus sp. ZH6. The sequence goes on from JAHZNA010003460.1 coordinate 5,141, forward strand.
GAAAAAGAATTGTGAAAGTTAGCGGTTTATTTGTTAAATTTCGTTAATTTTCAGATTATTACTCATCTGATGAACAACCAAATAATGATGGTTGAGGGATTCACAGGTCATAGTCCAAAATATTCTTGTACCAGAAATATAAACCATATAAATACGTATAAAATACTAATACATACTGTGTTTTGGTTTTGGAATTTCTAGGCTGTGGAAAAACTACTCAGGTTATGACGGAACCGTTTGAACATAATAAATCTAGTTACCTAAATGTAACACTGATATGTCGCGAATCTATACTTCGCTTTTGGCGATAACCGTATTAATTTTATTTGTGATGCAGGTACCACAGTTTATTTTAGACGACGCTGTTGCAAACCAAGCAACTTGTCGAATCGTAGTTACACAACCGCGTCGTATAGCAGCCATTTCAGTTGCGAATCGTGTTGGAGCCGAAAGAAATTGGAAAATCGGAGGAATTGTGGGATATCAAGTAAAAAAACTTATTTATTACGCTTGTGCATAGAAGTGACTGCTGTCGACTATAATTTCAGATTGGTAGATCAAATAAATTGCATAATCTGTTAATTTATTAGGTCGGTATGGACAAAAGAACGTCTGAAGATACTCGATTAACATATATGACTACTGGAGTCCTTCTCGCGCTTCTGATCTCGCGTAAATCATTGCAAGATTGGACCCATATTATTATCGATGAAGTTCACGAACGCGACTTGGAAACAGATCTGCTATTGTTGGTTATCAAGAAAATTATGATTGACACTGCCAACCGAAGTACCAAGATACTATTGATGTCAGCCACACTTAATGCAGCGAAGTTTTCCAATTATTTTCCTCTATGGCTTAATGATAAGAGTAAAGAAAAAGGATGCGTGAGTATAATCGTGGACTTGCCTAATCAATACCCTGTTAGCGAATTCTTCTTAGATGATGCTGCTGCTTTGTTTGTAAGTTATTTGGTACTTGTTATGGCTGCTAATCAATCAGTTAAAAAACCGCTTTAACCACTTCTTCAAAATTAAACGTATGATTTGTAATTCTTACTTTATTTTACTTGTAAGGGATTTGAAAACATTCATATGGATGGACCAGAGGAACCGAAATTGAATACAGAATTGTTTGAAATGGCGTCCAAAATTATTGAAAGCATGGATTTGAGTGAGATAGATGAAGCAGTTAAATCCAATGGCATCTGTGCAAAACGCGGAGCCGTACTCGTTTTCCTGCCGGGATTACTTGAAATCGAATCATTGTACAAAATCCTGACAGAAATCAATAGTTCAAGAAGGTACTTTCCATTTTGACTGAGTATTGTTTGCGATTTTCGAATCTTATCACAAATGCTCATGTATTGCTCATACATTTGCTCGTAAACAATGTTTTAGCACTGATGATCGTACCAATGCTCCCAAATGGCTTGGTTGATATTTTCAATTTATGCCATTTGCTAACAATACTAATGCTTATGAAATCACTAAAATTGTTTGATGTTGTTTTGTTTGATTATAGTTATCGATTTCTGTTTAACAAAATCTTTGAGCTGCGATCCTTCGACAAATTATACTTGTCTTCGTCTGGAATGGGCGTCCAAAAATCAATGTATTCAACGTCGTGGACGATGCGGTAGGGTGTCATCTGGTGTCGTGTATCGAATGGTCACGCATAAGTTTTATGTAAGAGTTCATGTTTTGTTGTTTGAAATCAATATTTTTATATGTTCAAATGTATTAAACACAACCATGTTTGCATTCTTGACAATAACAATATTTGATTTATTAATGACGAATATGACGATATGCATTCTTTTCAATAGGATTCGCTGGATCAGGAAACGATGCCGGAAATGCTAAGATCTAGTCTGGAATCTGTAGTCCTCCAAGTAAAACTTCTGGATATGGGGTCACCAGAATCTATTCTAGCTGTGGCAGTGGATCCTCCGTCAAAATCACTTATTGGCCGAGCCGTATCCAACCTGAAAGAGGTAGTATCTCCCATTACTTGTAGATTTTTTAAATCTGAGTGATGCATGATGTATACAGAATGACAACCTAGACCCCTTGCGTCCTATTCAAATGAAGTAAATTGGTACATTCAATCATATCTTTCTATAGAGAGAGTGATTGGTGCATTGAGAGAATTGGAGAGAATGATTTGATCTACCAACTCCATTCATTTGAATGGGACGCAAGTGGACTAACTTTGTGCATCTGTAAATATCTATTATTTATTGTTCTGGGAATAAATTAATTAATTTTATAGATTGGTGCGTTGACCATCCAAGTTGGAAATAAATATGACCCATATGACGGAGACTTAACATTTGTTGGACGCGTTCTCTCTAAGCTGCCTATTGATATTAGACTTGGACGATTGATATTATTGGGACATGCGTTTGATTGCTTAGAAGAAGCCGTTATTATTGGTATGTCATAAGCACACAATAAATAATAAAGTAATTAGTAAATATAGTTGGTAGCACAGAGCTCAAAAACATGTTCGCTTCGTACGAACATACAGCATATAATGTTACCAATGATTTGGCTCTCTTTCCCATCCAGCCACATGATCCGCAACATTGTTTTGTCATCAATAAAAGTTTATATATACGTGAACTTCTATAATTATTATAGCTGCAGGACTGAGTGTGAAGACACCGTTCGCATATCCATACTCCAAACGTCTTGATGCCTACTTATCTAAGCTTACATGGGCATCAAATAGCTTTTCGGACTGTATTGCTATTTTAAACCTCTACTTGGTATGAATTATGCAACTGCAGATACTTAGCTACTTTTCTAGTGGTATTTATGAGTTGATGTAATTCAAGTCAGTATGTATTTTGTAGGGTTGGTACCGACGTCACCAATCTCGAGATTTTCATGGATTTTTTGACGAAAAGTTATGGGCTCGGACCTATTACGTTCAACTTACATCGCTTAGGTTAGACAATAATATTTAACTCAAACTCAACCGTTTATCCTAATGCGTGACATATCTTTTCAATATTTTTTTTGCCAATCATTAACGAATTTGCAGGGAAATGAAAGTCTTGATTGATGAATTGTACAAACGTCTTAAAACATGTGGCATTGACCTTTTTCCGTGCAATCGAAAGGGAGAAGAACAGTTGCTGATATTAAAGGTAGTTTTATTAGGATTTCAGTCTAATTTTACGCTTCATGCTCTCATCGTGTTTGTCTGATCGGTAAATTGTAAACGGTTAATCCCTCCACAAATTTGACCTTAGCAATTTTTTGGATTACTTTAATGAACCTAGGCTATATATAGACTAGGCAGGGTATAGCAGAATTGTCCTGAAACAAAAACAACTAGTATCGTTTAGTTTGGTTAGGTTAAGGAATGAGGTTAAATTGGGAAAAACACGGAAGTCCTTCCTTAGTTATATTTGGACAATTATAGTGAACTTTAACCGTTATTTTATCAGCACACCCATTGTGATGCCTCATTCGAAATCTTTTGGTGAGATAAACAAGCCCGCGTGTGCAGTGTGGACAAATTGAATTCAGCACGTGATACCAGTAAACATAGAAAATCAATTTTATTGATTTGACTGAAGGTGCTATATTCGAATATAATATGGCGGGAGGCGTTATTAACTTACAGTTAGTCATTTATTCATAGGTCAATCAATAACTCATTCGAAATAATTTTACGATGAGATGACAGTATAAATATAAATTAACTCAGGACATTGATTGAATTGGAGACTACAACCTTTTTTGAAGAGATTACAATGGTTTATTTTTATTTGTATACAAATGATAAAGAAAGCACGCAATTAATTTTCTTATGTTGGTTTTGAATATTTTATGATTTGTTTTTAGGTTGTCATTGCCGGAGCATTTTTTCCTAATTATTTTATTAAATCTCGTCCAAATCTCAGAGAATATCAAAAGGAAATAGCCAAGGATTTAGCTGGCCATGATCCATTCTCTTCAGTTGTCTTCCAAGGGTTCCCGCTGGAGCAACCTGGAGAATTGTATGAAAATATTTTTATTCATATTAAGTATAGTGTCAAGTGTGCAATATTAGAAAATGTTCTCTTCTGTTACGCTTAATGCGGATAACTGGAAGTCAATTAGCTAACTCGTTGATGCATCTGCTGAGAAAACAAGCTTATCCAAGCCTAATATGAATTGGCATCATAACGCATAATGTATAAACACGTAAGCTTGAAAACGCCGTGAGAACATTTGCATATAATAATGCATAAAGTATAAAATGTCATTCATAATTGGCGGAACCTAACATCGTCGTAATATCCTTACCTAAAACATCAACCTAACATATTAACTTAACATCTTCATACTAATATCATTTTGTTTCGTATTTGTTTTCGATCTTATGTGTTTTTCATTGAGGTTTTTTCTTTATGTGTTCATACATTATGGGTTATAAATAAGGCAATATCATATATATGTGTTTATATATGTATTTGTGTATAAAAGCTAGTTTTTCTCTGATGCATCTGCAGTCAGCGTTTCTGGCACAGTTAAATGATGCTCCTCAATAATTTTTAGGTACACGAAGGTAATTGGTCGCGCTGTGGCATATCAAAATTGCATTCCCAGTGTCGAATTTCATGGATCCAAGGTTGTGGTCACATTTGATTCACGTGGTGATAAGCTGGGACCAATATGCTGCGCAGTTTACAGGGCTCTTAAATTACGCCAGTTACGACACACTGTCACTTTCGGAACCCCAAGGTAAAGTTTCATTAAGTCAACTATAATATTTGTTTTTGTAAACTTTGACCTCCGTTTCAGGTGAAAAATGCTCATCTACGTTTAGTATCCTACATTTTGTTTGTTTGTATATTTTTAGCCGCGAGGAGGCGTATCGATTATTTAATATCGCAAAAATGAATACCGATGTTTCAAGGCCAAATTATGTAGCCAGCCCACCTCAAATTCGTATGCCCTCGTTAAAACTTCAGAAAATTCAGGCAACTATAACACATGTACGTAGTTTATCATTTTCAGTTGTCAGATGGTCACTAAACTGATGACTGATGAAGTTACGGCTGGACTGCACATCACATTACTTACTTCGCCTCTTAATTTTTGTTATTAGATTGAAAGTCCGTCCGAGTTCTTTGTTATTATGAAAGCCGATGAATCAGAGATGTATCGGATTTCGCATAGTCTTGAAAAATATCGTTTGTCCTTTCTTCCGTTGATGCCGGATTTATGCGAACCAGGCCAGCTGTGCATTGTTCATTTGAGAGGAAAATATTTTCGGGGGCGAGTCGAGTGTGAACGAGACGATTATGACGAATTAATGGTATTCCATCAGTAGATACTGCAGCAGCATACAGGGGTTAGGGAACCGTATAAATTATTTTCCATGAAACGAATGTTTTTTTGTTGAATCCAGGTTTACCTCATCGACCGTGGAATGAGTATGTGGATAAAGCGTTCTCTATTATTTGGAATCAGTCAAGAGGTTCTCGATGATAAGCTTCACTTGCAACCAGCGCTGGTACTTTATGCTGACTGTTTGTTAATTTTACAAGTACAAATGGTTTTTTTGCTAATATTCGTTATAATTTACTAACTATTTACAGGTTATTCAGTGCCGCTTATCAGGCATCAGAGCATCAATGCGCAGTGGTTGCGTATGGTGCCCAGAATCTGTAGTACTTTTTGAAAACTACTGCGCTCAACTCGATAATCAAGTCTGCATTGAGGTACGTGCTTTTAAGACAAATGTTAATGGAGTATTTTATAAAGTATTAGGTAAGCATTATTGTACAATGACAGCGGTCTTTTCTTTCATAGATTTTTTCGATTGTTAATTGTGTTATATCTGGAGTAATTAGGAATTCCTGTGATCCTAATGTACTCAGTATTAACGATCTTTTAAAGGAGAAGAAATATGCGGACACCGTTGTCGAAGGCCAAGCATTGCAGGTAAAAAAACATGTTTTATTATTATTGTCTAATCGTAGAGAAACCCATTATACAACAGTAAGCTGCAAGGAAGTCCCCAAGCAAAGAAATAATCTGTTACAAAGCTACCAATAATACCATAGACACTCGTCACTCCATCCAGCCATCTTTCTCTCGATTATAAGCCAATCACACTGGCCATACACTGTAAACCAGCCTTGAGAACACAGCTGTGCCTGTTACATGATTGCTCCACATATTTTATGACAATGATGACCTTACTCAATATGTGCTCTTTGTACAGCGTGACGGATTCTAGGCCAGCTTGGGGACTTCTGTTGTATTGTTCTATGTCATACAATATTCAATGCATTAGGTGACACATTTATGCAAATAATAGTTACTATTTTCTCAAGACAATTTCTTTTCTTCAGGATAATCATAACATTCGAGAGAAAGTCCAGTCCGATGAACAAGGAGAAGCAGAAACTATTTTCAAAACCTGGGATGAAAAACAAAATACTCATAAAGTTCCTCTTCGATTGCTAGAAACCCCAGAACTTCTAAAAGAACCAGAGCAAGTAGCCCAATTACGTGGTCCACACAGCCCAATTGAGATCTTGTTTAGTTCTTTATGTCGTAGTGCTCATCTGAAGCAGGCTATCACTGATGGAAGTAGCGTGAATTCCGTCGCATTGGATCAGGAGCCATCCAGCCGGTCGTCGCGTTTACTTGTTGCTGCTAATGTTTCTGTTTCTGCACGTACGGGCAACATTTTGGCTCGGTAAAAATAAATCAGAAACCTCTCTTAATTGCTAAATACATTTCGGCTATCGTTCGATTTATGGTTGCGCATGAGCAGTAATCACAGAATCGTGGAGGCGCTGAACAGATAATTCGAATTTGTGATAGACCTGCACAGTCATTACTTTTATTGTCAATAATAATAACAGTGGTAAACGTAACGGTGAGACTGGTGAGAAAAAGCGCCTTCAGATTAGGTAATTATAAGTTTTTGAAACGTGTCGCTACCCCTCGGGCCATTTATAACGCGCAGTTATGAGTTGGCAAACAAATTTGCTAAATATTTTTATAAGCTATAATACCGAGATTAATATCGATTCCATCATTGCAGCTGTCGACATTTTTGATTCTATTAATTTTAGTGTTTATAAAGGAGCGAAGTTTTGAAATTCCGTGTGTCTGTCAGTCGGTCTGTTTGTGATTGTGATTAAATAATTGATGATTGATCTTCAAACAAAATTTTACTTTCAATACCAAATTAGGCAATTAATTATCATTTCCAGTTTACTCCGCTAACTTTTGTGAATTTATTATTTACACTACGATAAATGCTGATGATAGTAATTTATGAAAGTGATTAAGGATATTTTAATTAAAAGTTCCTGAAATTCGTTCCAAAAGGAACATGCTTTATGTTATTAAGAAATTAAGTATATTGGAATCATAAATGCTGTGTTATAATGAATAATACTGTATGCGAATTTAAAGTTCATGGGTGGATATACCTTTACTTTTAGCGAAACAACGGTTATGCCCCCTATTCCCGGCTTGTGTGGTCTACTAGCCATGATGTTCTGCCCTAAAGTAGAGTTGCGAGTCGACGAGTTTTCTTCAACTTATACGGGATGTATTACTGGACTGGGTGTTGATCCCGTCAATGGATACAGCGTATACCCTGACCATGACATGGAAATAGTCTTTGACACAACTGTAGACAATCACGATATTAATTTGGTATTCAAATTTTAAAAGAGTGCTTTTGATTGCATGTGATTTAGTTTTCTTACATGGTATTCAGTTTAATTTTGTACCTCATTTATGTGTAAATAGATTAACTCGGTGCGCTCAGCAATAAATTCCATATTAACCGATGTTGCGACTAACAGGGAAATTCGAAACTTACGAGATAGTATGCGAAAAGAAGCCTTACAGTAAGTATCATTCTATTTTAATTTATATTTTACACTATTGGAATTCTTAGTACGTTAAATCTGCATCGTTTCAAAATCCGTTATTACATACCTATTATAATTATATATTATTTAAAACGATTCATTTTAGATTATTAGAAAGAGAACGAAAATCCAAGGATGAAATTTGGCCAGACCAAACTCATCAGTGGAATATGATAGATCCAAAACGACTTGTACATTCTAACAAAGGAAGGGATACCGGAGCCGTTTTCCCATTGCATGCATACGTCTTATTTGAGGAAATGCACGCTGGGATGGAACCGGCAACTCGGAATATTTACTTTATGTGTTCCGGACCGGATGCACAGGGATAAAGTTACTTCACGTATCTAAGTAGCAGATCTGCATATTGGTCTCATATTGGTGCTGTCTTCAAATAGTTTAGTGAAATAACGATATAAGACGAAAGATGTCAATATGTCATGATATTATGATGATGAATATTCATTGTAGCCTATAGCAAAGTATCTAGATGAAATACCGGTAAATAATTAGTTAGGTATATATATGTTTACGAAGTTCCTTTTTTTCTTGTTAAAGTCAGAGTTCGGCGATCGGTACTGCTAATATTGACTGACTACCGTACAGTATATTTGTAATTGATTAAAATATAATTCCATCTATTATTGAAGATGATTTATCACTGTGTATTCGATTTTTGTATACTGTTGACATAATGATTTATGATTATAGTGAAGTATAACAAACAATTTATAACAGGTTGTTACTTCTACTGTATGACTTGATACAAAAATAAACACTTACAATGATGCAACTGTTCGAAAAACGTTACAATCTTCCAAGAAATCGATGCGACAATCGATCTCCGATAAGGGAATTAACATTACTAATATGTTCACCCCATCATGGTCATTATCATTACCTTCGAACATTGTCATTCATAAAGTCATTAGTGTTTTAGTAGGGAGATCTATTACAAATTTGTAACTGATACTGATAACACTGAAAATAAAATCATATCTATCTATATATAAACATAACCAATCTTTTATAAAAATCTCAGACATAGATGTTTCGAAATAGGTTGATTTAGGTTCCACGTCCAATATCCGTGTAGCGAATAGCGAAGTTCCAAGATACGATACCAGGAATGATAAAAATTTCATAGGCAGTCACAGTCGTTAAGTCAAGGCTTTAAGAGCGCGTTTACGTTTAAAGTTTAACATGTGACTGGTTGTTTACTGTTTACATTTTTTCCCATTGTTTTTTGTTTTTATGTAAGTGCAACCCATTAGCTTTAATTTGGAACATTTTAAATTGAAATCAGTTGAGTCAATCAGACGTTATATCGGAACGACCGAATTATTGCGAAAAATTCTGCCATCAACAAAGTAAGGTATGCAAATTCTATTAAATTATAGAAATATAACTAGAAATGCCCATGATCCATGAAAGCAAC
>JAHZNA010003461.1:0-11948 GCA_027743935.1 Sinodicranocentrus sp. ZH6
TGGGACATCTGAGCTCTATAGAAAAGGAATGAGTGTACAGGGTAGGCTTTTTTGTAGATGAAAAATTAATCAAATAAAAATGTCCACAGGAGTCGGTTAATCTTGTTCCAAGTTGTGTAGTCCTGGTTCTGAAGTCAAATTGAGAAAAAAGTTGAGAGGAAAAATGTTTGCAATGTGAAACAGAAAGAAATCTCGGGCTTAGTGCTTCCCGTGCCAAAAAGTGAATCCCAAAGATCGACTAATCTCTCTCTAAATGACCGATGAAAGGCGTTAATAGCCTGTGAACAAGATGAGGAGGAACATCACATCAGCTATAGGAATGGTTTTTATCTCTATGTTCCCATACAATGGATAGTTATGGTGCAGAGAGAGAGAGAGAGTTGCATTTTGTGGAACTTTTCGTCTCCTCCAAGCCTCACCAAAACTGACCGAATTCACACAAATATTATTGAAGAAAATAAATGGATTGAGGAGGACCATTTGAAACAGCCCATTGTCCATTAGAGAACCCATTGAGTGGCTTGTAATGACCATATTAACGCTGTTAATTCTTATCACTAATGGTCATCTCCCTCTGATCGTTTACTTTATGCGCGTTATGTTTTTTTCTACTACGGGATGACCCGTCTCTAGTCAAGAATAAAGGATGAGAATACATTGGATAGTGTCGTGTGTCCGGCGAAAGCTCAATAAGTGAACACTAGAAGGCTAGCTGAATGGTGGTCTGTGGGAGAATTACATTTGTAATTGGAGTTTGGCTCATGACCACTGCTTTCACTTTTAAACTGATATATATGATTCTGGGACTGCATATTTTAGGTAAAATTCGATAAAAAATACAATATTTACTTACCCATGGTACAAGAAAAATTAATAGAGGCAAGGAATTTTTGTGTGTGAAATCGGTAATAATGACATTTTTACCATTGAAATGGGGGAAATTAGTGGACAAAAGAATGTAATAGCTTTGCTGACCACACAAGCCTGATCCAAGAAACTATAATCGATTCTGAGGAGAGAGAAAAGATACTTGAGGTGAACGTAATACAAGAGTTAAACCATAGTAGGCAGCACCATGAGGAAACAATGATTCCGTCATCTCGCTCTGCTTGACTTCCACACATCTTCAAGAAGAACAGAGCAATTCATTGTATTCTCAAGTTAGGGAGACCACACACAGAGTGCATTTTTATGAACATGATATTTCGACGAGAGAACAAGACGTGTAATGTAATGTAAAGTGACCTTCAATCTTTAAATTCATCGACCATCCAGCTGGCGTTACTTTTCGTTTTGCAAGCCTCCATTGTCTTTATGCTTTACGCTGGATTAATCCAATGACCAAATAAAATACACATTTCTATATGTTTGGCACGATCTTCACGGGTTAAAGGATCAAAAGAATTTTTTGAATCCTTATATTCCCTGTGAGATCACAATTTGCAAATTTTTCAGTGATCTGCCAAATATACCTAAGCTCAAATACNATCACAATTTGCAAATTTTTCAGTGATCTGCCAAATATACCTAAGCTCAAATACGAAAAAATCTAACTTCGAGAAATATTTTCACAATTTCAATATTTTTTCTTCAATGCTCTTCATAACTTTTCAAAATCAAGTAGCACAAAGGTTTTTGTGGATATTGCAATTTAAAAATATTGTATATACAATATTATATGTGGTGCTGGAAAAGTGCAGAAAATATTGTTAACTTGTATATTTCCCTATTCCTTACATAAAAGTATGTGTATAGATGAACGAGAAAATGTCAATACTGTGAATCTTAAGGTTATGCTCGTATGAATATCTATGGAACAGCTTGTGTTGTTGGGCCAGCCTTTTTCCTCCGGGCTGAGACGGCCTTTTCAAAAGAGCAAAGGGGAGAGGGGCTGGTAACAAAAGACACAGAGCACATTATACTCATACATGTCTATTTGTCTAACCCAGCATGCACATCCCTATAAGTTGGGTCGGCTGGAAGTGTAAAGTAAAATGTAATGTTAGAGCGTATCATTCATGCTTCAAGAAGCTTGATAACAAGTGAGCACACACCACATCTCTCGCATACATATGTATACATAGTATGTCTGTTAAGCTGCTCAAGCATATATTGTAAAGCGGATTTGATACATATCCATGTTTTAACTATGAAACTGTGCAAGTGGGAAGGGAAATGTTGTGCAAGAGAGACAAGAGCATGGGCAAACAACGAGAGAGCCAACGAGTAAAAAAATTTCCATCCTTGTAGTGTTTAAAAAAAGAACTGGAAACGCTTGCGTGGCGGCCATTAAAGTAACCCAGCCCAGAGAGTGAAAAGGAGAGACAACCAAAGGAAGGGAAGCAAGTTAGAACGAGTTGTTCAGAAATGTGGTCGAGGATTACTTCTTGTGAGAGAGCAAAATGGATATCCTTAGAAGAATATATATAAAGTATAGAATGAGAGTTGTATGGGGATGTACATATTAGAGTACTTTCATAAGATTATCTTTTTTCAAATGACTGTGTGGATTGTTGGTTTGCGAAATTTTAATTTTAAAAGTTCCCAGTCCCATTCTAAAATTATCAAAGTTTAAACTTTAGTAGATTAATGGCTATCGTAATTTATAGTTCCATATAAGCTCAGGATTTAATAATGTTTTCCATTGCGTTTTTCTGTAAAACTAGTTGGTATCATAAATGGATGACATTTTTTATGTTAAAAAATAAATTAATGTGTTTTTACACCATAAAATTTTTATCTTCTTGTTGTACATAAATTGTACATTAGGTAGTGAAGCTCTAAAAATCTTAAGCAATATGATATCAGGAAAGATGCACATTTTTACTTTTCACTTCCCGTGCAAAACGGGAGTTTCATTATTTAGATTGCCGCAAGTATGAAGTCGTTGACTGCATTTCATGGAGGGTTTTATTATGACTAAAAATTTGCATACATTCCCATCTAAATAGCTAGTGTTAATTAAAAGTAATTATATAAATGCTACTAGGGTTTCTTACTCGTGACTATGATTTACTCACTTACAAAGTAGGTAAATGTCAACAAAGTCAACATACATGTTTCAGAAAAAAGTTTAACTATAAAATGTGCAAAGATTCAAGTAAAACAATGCTACAATTCTCACGCATTATAGCACTAGACGGTCAACAAAATGAGATACGATACGAGCCTGTTGGCACGAGAAAGCCGAATGATTTGTCAAAAGAACAGGTGAAATAAACAAGAATAGTTGAACCAGCCCCTATAATGTTAGCATTAAAATCTCAATTGCTAATTGTGCCGTCTATACTTCACGCCGAATACAAAGCATAAATGATGCCGTACAAGTTTATCTAATTCAACCCCTTGTACTTTTATTATGCATGTATAACGTACATCAATTTCAATCTCGTCATCATCAAAACGTCAATGTCACTGTAATCCAAAAATTATTGATCCAACGCAAAACCAAAATAAACAATTTATCCTCATCGCCCTTGTCAAAAGTCAAAAGTGCATCCACGCGAATCCAAGACATTGTGTCTGCTATACTCTCTCAGAACTGTTTTAATTGTTTGTCAGTCGAATTTACTACGTTGTAATAGCATCATTAACATTTGTGCTATAGCCATTTTTATAACATACCCATAAAGACAAAGAATGTAAATTAAATATTTCATCACGTTGTTAACATTACACGCTATATATATGTTTTGGAATGCAAAGAGGAAAAAGGGAAGTCTGAGGATTTACGTGTATCCATACTCATTATTCCCCATGTAATATAGAGGATTGCATTAGGTGAAAAAAGCCGTCCTATAAACCACATGGAAGCTATATCGGTGAAGAAGGTTACAGCCGTTTACATTGGTTGAGTACACGAGTAAAAATAAAGATATAAAAATGCGTAAAATTTAATGTTTTGTTTGTGCACATTAACTTTAAGTTGTACTCATTTAATTTAATTTAATGAATTCATTTACCTCTCACAATATGCACTTGTGGTAGGTTTGGGTCAGGCTATTTACAAGGGCTATAACTATCAGAAAAATTGCACAACCGGTCCATTTCGCCAATAATATTATAAAAACTAAGCCAGTAGTAGTAAAAGTAGTGGTAATTGCAGTACAGACATGCATCCCCACCAGAATACATATTTTTCGACGGTGGGATAATATAATGGTAGCCAACCAAAGGAAAATATAGTGGTGAGTGTGAACTCATACACACCAAAAAAGCAAGGACATATGCATACTTTTCTCTATGTATATTTTGCAGACATTCATTTTTTTCTGGTGGCCCAACCTCTTCTCACAAAATATCATACAAACTCTTCAAGACCTTCCAAGAGTTGTTGTGTGGCAAGCTGTGTAAATGGATTTGAGATGGGTAAACGCGTAATAAGTAGTGGGTTGCTAGTAGCTCTATTCATATAGAAGAATTTTCTATTTGACTTGCCACTATAATTTTTCTCTGCTTCCAACAAAAACAGAGGTTAACTTTGGCTGCCACTTTTTTTCCTCAGTATTTTCTGCCCTTGTCATGTTTGCCATAATATTCACTTTTATTTTTATAGTCCTACACACCATCCCACACACATACATACGTAAATCCAGTAATCAATTCAATCTCACTTTGCTGCTAGAGCAGGTTGGCTCTTGTAGAAAATTCTCATGCCATAATAGAAAATGTAGAGGTTTGTATGGTAATCCGTTGATGGTTGCATGAACTATCAGCCATTTTCCTTTACCAAAATAGGAGCATATAATCCATCGACTTCACTTTTAATATCAATATGCGTACAACCCATCATCCTAGTGGTGTGTAATTTTCCAAGCTTTTTATCCCCACTATTCCATTTTCTTGATCAATCTTATCCACCACTTGAGACAAACTTGCCCACACACGTTCCACAAACTATATATATGTATTCCTACCTGCCACACAAAAGATAAAGGCTTTTAATGGAATATTGTGGAAAATTAGAGTGTTATAGGCACATTCTCGTTTTCCTTAGCGATAAACTCCCAGTTATTCATCGGGATGAACAAAGGTTGGAGAGAGAAAAAACTGTCGATTTTTTGTTTGTTTTTTCATTTAGGTATATATATCGTACAAGGTGGATAGTTTAACTGTGTAAATCTTCCACTTACACAGGAATATAATTTCTGCATGCTTGCTTTTCCCAGCATTTTCATTTACACTTGAATCCCTTTCCTAACATCGCCTGTCGTCAGGGTTGCTCCTGTTCTTGAGATATTTATTTTGTAAAGTTGTGCATCCTCGAGGAAGATAAATTAAGTGAAAAAAAGTTTGCAAGTTGAGGAAACCAGTGGAGCGATGAGTGAGAGGAAGTTCAGACGGGAAAAAGAATTCGCAGTTCGTTTTCCCCCTTTTCCTTTTTACAATTTGAATAAAGTTGCTCAACAGTAGCTTGATCCCCTGTTTACACCACTTTGCTATGCTGCTGTGGAAAAAAAAGTGTGAAAAGTTGGATAAGTAATGATGCAATTGGGAAATGAGCGAGAAATGTTTTTTTATGTTAGAAATACAACATTCTTCGATTTCCTTACAGGAAAGCTTGCTAATTTAAAACTCTAGGGATGTCAAGATTTTTACGAAAGAAGGCTACACATAAAAATCCCACTTTTTGTTGGATTTAATTTAAAATCCTGATTTTTTATCTGGCTCTGGTACACGTTTATATTCCAATTTTTGCTCAAATTAGGGTAATTGCAGATTAGCCCAGAATTACTATAAGTTATTATACATTTCGACAATACTCACACTTTAGTAGTTCTTTTAATAACTTGTTTTGACTTAAATTACGCAGGTACTCAAAAATGTGCTCCATTCGGTAGAGCTTCGTGTTCAAAACTGAATTCAAAGTTGGGAGTAAACATAGTTCCCGTTTGAAAGTCGTAAATTCCCTCAATTGTTGCTCCTTTGAGCGTATTACCTTGCAAAACAAACTACTACACATCCTTAAATCAAACCGAAAAGAAGGTAGTTTATCTCAAGTTTAGTTTTAAAACATTGGTTTATTGTGCAGTAAAATTTTTATGTTGTAAGAAGCCATGTAAGTGCAAACAGGATGATCTCTGCGGTCACACAAAAAGTGGCAGCGTTTAGCACTCATTTTGCACTGTGCACACCAGTGCGTGTTGCCCCCTGTGTAGTACTGTAATGTATTCTACTCGAGCATTTTATTAAATCGTAAACTTATTTTATGGCTCGTAAATAAAAATATAAAGTACCCTTCACCTTCCCTTTTCCTTTCATTCACTTAAATACAAATTTCCCGACTAGTAGAAGCTCATATGCTCCAGCTTTCTTGAATGAGATCACTAGCGTAAAATCAAAAATGAAACAATGTAGAAAATTTGTCTGCTATAAAATCAGAAAACGTGTGTTTGTTATTTGTAGCTTGTTGGTAGCATTAAAGAGCATCTGTTAAAAGGTAAAAAGAAAAATGTAGGTTTACAAAATCAGAGATAATCAATGTCAGTTTATTACTAGGGCTGATGTACCACCTGGAAGGGATCCAAAGTGGAGAAATTACTTTCATAAAATAGTTCGCTATGTAGTAATGAGGTGTTTTACGGCTAATCATTGTTCGCATAGAGTAAACACGTGGTAAATCCGCCAATTCCTTGGGGATCGGAAGTTCAAAACATTACAGCTTGATCTATTTCAAGAACGTAAACTATAAATAACGAAGATTGAAGCGTATTGAATAATGAGTACAACCAATTTGATTTTTTTATTTCAGAAACTGCATTGCATGCAACAAATATCCCAAAATATCTTAACAGGATTGTTTTTTAGAATTCAATAAATATGACATGATAAACGTCGATCAAACATTTTCCAGAAAGGGTTGTAACACACCACACATTTTGGTACATTAATGTGACACAGTAAGTAGTGATGTGATAATAATGACAATAACAATAACATCGTAAATTCATGAAAGAGCTCAACAATCACGTGATTATATAATATTCTCATTCTTCTTAAGCGTTACAGTTAAGGCATGGCCACAAGATCTAATTATAACCGCAAAAATTAGCTCAAAGAGAAGCAACTTCAGTAGACACAAAAAAATCCCATAAAACTGATAACATTTCAATGGTCAATTAAATATTAAACCGCAAATAATAATGGCATCCCTGTCACATCATAACTCTTAATGTTATCCCATATCCCAACCTGATTTTTTATTGCAAATGATAAGACCACATGGCATACGGCTAATGATCAGCTAATGATGAATTTATTGCTCTCACTCATCATTCCCCTTGATCATTTAAGTTTGAGTTATCGCAAGATATTTCAACATTTTTTATTTAAAAAAAACTTTATCCTCTATATGTAGCTAGGCTGCAATCGCCTACAGCGAAGTTAGTCTTACTTAATGTTCTTGCATGTATATACATGCCACCTTGAATTTTTAGCATTCAAAAATAATCCAATGAAATATTCATCATCGACTCTTCCTCCACACTATAATATTCCGCCCCGATAGTCATCAAACTTACCTCATCATCTTGTATACACTTACTCTAAGCTACTGCTTCACTACCCCTTATCTTTGTCTTTACAATTTTTTTCTTTTCAACAAGAGTCTATCTTTGTTATGCGCATTTTCCTCTGTCTATAATCTCCTCTGTCGGAAAACTCTTCATCTTGTTATTTATCTTGACAGGCTGTGAGTGACTGCGCGAGTTCACAAAGACTATATTTTTTTTTCAAACTCGGCTGATGCGACGATGATGCTGATGATGATTCCTAATGCATAATTGAAATCATCATCTCATCAGCTAAGCTCATGTACGACGACTTTTTTTTCTTCATGAAATGAGATGAAAATCCTCGACCTATATGAATAAAACATTAAGCAAATTACGTATTTCAGTCATCATCCTCCTTCCTCTCCATCTGTGTGCATTCATTTTCCTTTGAATACACAAAAGTCATGTTAGTCATATTCCTTACTATAAGTTGATGCAATGTGTGTGTGTATTTTTTTCTGGGTTGAGAGATACAAGAAGAGTCGAGAGAGGGATGGCGACTACCTGATAATGTGTTCCGAAACTGACAATAACCCAACTTATTAGTTTTGTAGTGGAGTTTAAACTGGGTAGATGCAAACCCTTTAGTTTTTTAGGTGGAAGAGGTATAATAGCGCTCTCAAAACGCCGAAAAAGCAGAGCAACAGTGAGTTGATATGCTTGATGCTCAACTCTTGCAAGCAAATGAATGAATAATATCCTCTTTATTAATGTTCAGAGAGGTAGACGCAAACTACCTAATTGACAATTCTAACGGCTAATCATTATTGTTATGGGGGTCATTATTATGTGAAATGAGTCTAAAAATAACGCTCCGCGCTCTTTTTTCCTTCCTCGCCTGCTCCTGTTCTTTGACTGAATAAATGCTTCCTTACATGGAGCAACCCTTTTTGTTTAGGTTGATGAGGGATGAGCATGAACTTTGTGAAAATGCATGAACCTCAGGGTAAACAAAGAAAATGACCACTTTTTTTCTGGTCGGATGGGATGAATTTAATAAAAATGCTTAGGTTGAGAATTTACACGAAGGGAAATAAGCAATGTGCAATATCAACATACCAGCTCCTTTTTGCGCTCACATCAAAGTAAAATCCTGATTGAACCAGAAGCGGTGACCAAAGTCAAGAGAATTACACCCGAATTCATAGATCTAGTCAAAATCACAACTTACCATTAATTAATCTCGGTACAATAAGAAAAATACAGAGTAAACTTGATCTCTGTTGTATACAATGCAAAAGTCTTGTAATTTAATACCATATTGAGCAACTAAATCTGTGAGCCAGCATAACAAAGTCGGATGGTTTACAACCTCTAAACAAAATTCCTACGATGGAGGACTCATTACCAAAAAAGAATCTTTTGAATTACGACAATCCACACTGTTTATTTCACTTTCTTTTTTGTATTTTCTTCATCAGTCTTTTCCTTTCGCTGAGATGAGATTCGTAACTTTACCTCCTCCCTAGGAATACTGCATACATCACATATCTCTCTGAAGATGGTATGGTATGAAAGAAATAAAAGGTGGATGAATTACTACTCCGTTGATCCGAGTGCCTTTGTTAGAAAAGGAGGATTTATTATGGATGCAAACATAATAACTAAATAATACTCGCTACTCTCTTCTCTTCCCTCTCTCTCTCTCTCTCTCTCAAGTGGATAGCGAATTATTCAAGTGAGCGACAAACGAGGCAAGTTTTTTAGTCTATTTCCCCCATACATATATTTCGTATTCATGCATTCTTCTCTCGCCTAGTCATCTTCGTTCTCCTCTCTCTCTCTGGAACTTGCTTTTTTAGCAGTGTCAAATCTCTCTCCACACACATGAGTATACCTACCCAGTCAGAAATTCCTTTATGCTTTTTCTTCTCCCTGAGAAGGATGCAAGGTAAGAGGAACATCAGCATTTAAATTTCAAAACAGCTTCTACATCGCATCTCTCGAGAAGAACACGTTCTCTTCCTATATTCTACATGGGAAGAAAGAATATGAAGAAAAAAGTCGGGGAATATATCCACCTAAGCAAGCAAGGTTTGTTAAAGAGAGAATCCAATCTACGCAAACCAATCCAAAAACTCTGTCTTCCATACATACAAAATTATACATGCACACTTTTACTCTATAAAGTATATATCAACATAAAGTACATTTTATATGCATAACTTCATCTCTCTATGATATGATGTGTAAACAAATATAAAACTTTTTTTTCCACATGAAAACTCTGAGAATGAGAATGCGCGCACATATATACATTCCACACTGTATGTTTTTCTCTCTAAAGTTCCAACGAAACTTGTCGTGATGCAAAAACTTGCCTTCTCTCTCCCCCCGTCTTTATATCTTATAACATTTCATTCATATGTTATATAACAAGAATATTGGATATGCGACATTACAACATGGTTTGGAAAACACTGCCATATCTTTGGCTCGAGTGAAACACACGCAGAGAGAGAGAGAGAGAAAATGCACCAAATCCCTTCTGAATTTCTCAAGGCTTTGAAAATACCAAAGAGAAGGAAGGGAAAAAAGCAAGTTATATTTTTTATCTTGGAATATGCAGCCAGCCTTAAACTGAAAGGAAAGCGAGACATAAGCGAAAAAACGTTTTTTTCTTCTCTTTTTTACATTCACCTCACTCCTTTCAGCTCTAGAGTTTCTAGAGCGTTTTTCTACAGAATCCGCATTCTCATCTTGTGTTATGGGGAAATGAGAAGACCTTCCTTCCCCATACAATATATTTTTCCTTCAAGCGCTCTCCACTTGATTTCATGATTGCTTTGCGTGAATGGGTAAAAACGGGTGAAGTACGTGAGCGCGAGCGGACCGAAAAGGTTTGTTATCAATCCTTCTCTCTCTCTCTCTCTCGTAAGATATTAGTCTTGTATGCGTATAATTTTTTTCTCAACTTTGCCTCTCCTTTTTCCAGCAAAAATCCTCGAGAATGTGAAGCTTGTATGGAAGATTAAAGACTGAGACGTGACCATGTTCTAGCTAATGTTTCTTCCTCGTATGAAAAATAAGTAAAAAACTGCACACCTCAGAAGGAACAACATGTTTGTCTACTTACAATGCTCACTTTGAACTAAACGAACTCTGGGTAAATATATGTGCATAGATTCAAAATGTAGTTATGCTCTTATATAAGCCATATTCTTATAAGAGAAAAGTCCTTTAGCGTCTAATTGTTGTCCAACACAAAAAAAATCTGAGAGCACGACAGAAAATGAGAATAGGAAAACATTTTGCCGTGCTCATCCTACCTGTATGTACTTATTGCACATGAAGTCAGGTATGAAGATAAAAAAGGGAGATGGAGTGAGGAGAGTAGTGGCCGTTGGAAAAATATGATGTGTGTAGTCAACCTAAGACGTGATTTATTTGTATAATTATGCCATTTAAAGTTCACCTTCAGACACTTTGTGGATTTTTCTCTGTTCTACACTTTACAACTATTTCTACCCTTCAAGCTAGAAAATACTTTGTTAATTTCCTCATATATACCATAGCTTTGCGTGATTGTGTATAGGGTGAATTTTTTATGGGATATATATATTAATAGTTGCATTACCCCACCAAATGCACCATAATGGATAGTTTGATAGGCGATTTTATGCAGGATGCAATTTAACGACTGTACAAGTCGTGATAGTTTCTATGAAATGTTTACAGATGCTAAAGGACTTTTAGGGTAATCAATCAGTGAAGGAAAATGTTTTGTGGATATTATCTCTTTTTTCTTCTCTTTTAGCAATTAAACTACTTAAAAACCATCTCGTTCGTTATCCTGAAGCGGAGAGGAGAAAGGTTTTTAAGGTTACGTGTGTGCGTACAGGGATTTGCATACTATGCATACAAAATGATTCAGTTTTTCCTTCGAGCTAGCATGCACAACTATGCAATGTTGTTAAAGAACACTTAATAGTTTCTATTCATTGCTTTTATTTAACTTTTTCGCTCTAAGGGTGTTCCTGTCTTGCTATCCTTTTATGATGACTGTGTTCTTTGTGATCTCCAAATGCAGAGAGATAAGATCAGGTTTTTTTCTGATTTAACTAAACCACTACTAAAGTATGCAGCGTTACGAAATTGTAAAAGAAAAAGCTCTGGTTTGCTTTGCTTTGCCGGGCAGGTGAGTTGCAGTTAGTGTATAATAGCATACCTACTCAAGCTCTGAACTTGAGTTGACGGTACATTTTATCTGGAAATGTTATTGGGAGAGCAGACTGCGAAAAAACTTCATAATCAGAATAAAAAGAACGGACTGTTCTGTTATGGGGTATGATTACAAGTTATACAATGCATATATGGAAATAGTTTGATATTTTGAATGGAAAATAGCTTTAATAGATGCGTGCTCAAGATTAATATACAAATGCTTGCAACAGG